>PVKU01008583.1:0-42039 GCA_004027475.1 Anoura caudifer | reverse complement strand
TAGTGAACAAACATATATACAGGGTGGGGTAAATGTAGGTTTACATTTGTTCTTACGGAAAATAACCGATAATAATACAGGAATAAACTCTGTTTTGCGTACTTACAACTGCAAACCTACTTTTGCCCCACCCTGTATAAGTAGACAATTATGGCGTATATTGCAAATATTATACATACATTAACATATATAGTATTTGTGGAGCTATGTTCATTTTTTAATACATATTCCTCTGTTTTAGAGTACAGCTTTCCACCACCACCTGTAAGAGCCATGAGTGACATCATACCTGAAGAAGTGGTTGTTTCCCCACAATATCCTGTCCCCGTGGTGCAGCTGCACAGGGCTGGACACAGAAGAGCCGTTCACAAATGTCCTGTGGGGAGAAGAGGTCTCACATGTAAACAGCGATTATCATGCTGTCTCCTCTAATTCTCCACAGAGATCCCGTTACTAGGAAAAACAGAATAATCAACTCCCCAGAATAAAACCTGCCCTTGGTGAATTTTATTATTCATATCTACTTCTTTGTTAATTTACCTAAAATGCTTATGGTACTAAGTATAATAATTATCCTGTTCATCAAAGTTCTAAATTTGGTATATAACATAATAAGGAGTAAGTATGGAACCATTAGCGCCAATAATAGAAATATGGTACAGTATATGTTACAACTAAAACAAGTATGTCCAATCTCATGCATAAAAAGAGTCAGTCAACCAACTGGACTCTCAGTAATAAGAAATGAGACCAATGTCCAATTCTTCTGCCACTGGCCATAGTAAAATGTCCACACGCTGTCAGTATGCTGAAGATTTGTCAGGCCAACTTAACTGCTTATCTTGACAATGGAATTCAACAGAAGAAACAGTGGATAGAAAAATGTTAAATGAAAAATTGGGAGAGGGCAGGAAGTAAATAGAAAATTATTCTTACCACTCTAATATTGATATTCCTGGAATACCAGTGTCATCACGCCTCTCTCCTGCTGAATAACTCATTTGCTTAGATACAGGATAAAGGTCAAGTTCATTAACTTGACATTAAAGGTCCAAAAAAGGAAGCCCATACTCTGATTTCACTTCAGATCGTATAAACCTTTTGCCTTTTACAAAAAAAGGAGGTCTTCTTTATTTCCTCCTTTCCCTCTTCTCCCCACAAGGTCAGTAAACTTGAGAGTTTGAAGCAAAGTTGAGCTCTCAACTTCAGCAAAAACAAACAAACAAAAACAAACTTTATGATCTGTCCACTAAACATGACTGACTCTTCCTCCAAAGCCAGCTTCATAGCAGTCCTACAAACTGAGATAGGGTTCCCATTCCTCTCCAGTCCCCCACATCTTGGTTTGGTTTCTACTTCCTGTGAGAGGCTGCTCATCACTCCAGCCGATAGTGTCTTAGTCTCCTTAAGTTCCTAAAGCACTTCCCCGGCGTTATACTGTCGGTTATTTTTTTATATGGCATACACACATAGTCTTACTCTTTGTCTAGGTATCACTTACCTGGTGGTTTTTTAAACCTAAAAGTAATTGGTCTTTATACTCCTATAATCTGACATTCAAAGCACAAGCTCAGAATATATGGTCATGACAAGAAGGGACCTACTAAAATCAGATTTTAGCCTTTATGATCGAGATTCCTTAAAGCCAATGAGAAATTTAATTCAAGGGAAACACATATGGAGCCTTATTTTAAAAAGCTACAGCAGTTAAGCCATGATTAGTAAATAAAAGCATGAACATAGTAACAGTTCTCAAAGCACATTCTGTGCAGATCCCCAGAGAACAAAGCTATTTTTATAAGGCTCACCTACCCTTTTTCATTGCGTTGACATTTGTACTGACAATGAGCAAAACTGCTGATGTTTCAGCACAAACCAAGGCAGCGGCGCCAAAATACTACCAGTAGTCACTGGCTCATTCACCGCCACACCCTCACAGTCAAAAGCAAGTTCTGTCTGTGAATGTCCTTGATAGAGCAGTAACAACCGTAATCTGCATCACATCCTCACTCTTGAGTGCACAACCTTTTATACATTTCAGGTGACAAAATGAGAAGCACACAAAAAAGCACTGTGTTAATGCATGCGGAAGTATGATGACTGTCTTGAATAGGAGACATACACAAAGTGGTCTTTTGGCAGACATTTTCTTGAAAATAAACAAAGCCAGCCTGTCACTTCGAGGAAAACAACTGACAGTACTTGTTGCCAACTGCAAATTGCAAGCTTTCAAGCGAAAATGAGAGTTTTGGGAAACTTGTGTCAATATCCTCAAACCAAAGACCACAGGACCATTCCTGCAGTTGAACAAGCTGGGTCGATTACTCACACAGAGGGACAAGGCATGCCAGGGGAAGCCGGAGGGTGCTGAGAAGGGCCTGAAGCAGGATTTGGGCTTTAGCTGGAGGATTTGGAGGAGGGTCTAAGGAAGTGGGGGCTCTCTCTATACAGGATGCTGTCAGAAAGCAGGAGTAATTCTACGATGGGGTATGTAATAAACAGCATTGGGTTATTTTGTATGTGGCATAGTGACCTTGATTTTTCTCAGTGCTCAAACAAAATTATCATGTGGCCGGCTCTGTCTTACTTGGTCACACCCTCGGAGTGACCTTGCCTAAGTTCTGTTCTGTGAGATGACTTCCTAGGAAAACACCATGCCCTGGCTAGGGGTGCCGGGCCAGCTTCTGCTCTTTCTTTTTCTTTCTCACTGGTATCCTTCACCAGGAGCTTGATAACTTCCCAATATCTAAACTTTAGAGATGAAATTAGTGATGATGTTAATGCTTTTTTAATATTAATGATGAAATGGATCAACATTCAGAAGATCAATATAAGTTAGTTAACCATCACCTGTAAGTTTAGACAGTTATCCAACAGGGCAGTAACAGTCTTATAGCTTAAGAAAACAAATTAACAAATATTTAATTAAATCACATTATGCCTCTTCATTCATTCATTACTTATTGAGCACTTACATATATACTAGTCTTAGACTAAGTGCTAAGGATAGAGAATGCAAAAAGAAAAAAGGTCCTTGTCCTCAAGGAGCTCAGAGTCCAAAGGGGTGATAAAGATTAACAGCCCATAAGAATACAATACAGAATGTTAACCTAACAGGAAGCATAAGGTACACTGGGGGGCCCCTTAATTTTGGGGGGCCCCTTAATTTAGACCAAACAGGGAATTCCTCAAAATAGATAATGACAGAGGTAACCCTTGAAGGTCAGACAGGAGTTAGCTGGCTAAAGAAATGGCAGAGGCAGAGATACAGGAGAAAAACAGGAGGGACGTAAGAAATTTTGTATCAGAAATAGTAGAAAGCCATGTGGCTATATGGTGTGTAAAACAAGAAAAAGACGAGGGTGCTGGCAGGGGGTCCGTCCCCCTCATCTGATGAGGATCTTAGGGCCTTATTTAAATAAGCCTGTGGCAGTGGGTATAGAAAGGAAGAAATGGGTTTAAGAGATATTAAAAAGTTAACATGAAACTAACTAACTGGCTGTTTTCATTAAAGTGAACTTAAAAGCAAACCAAACCCTGGCCGGGTAGTTCAGTTGTTAGAGTGTCATCCCAACATGCCAAGATTGTAGGTTCAATCCCTGGTCAGGGTATATACAAGAATCAACCAACAAATGCATAAATAAGTGGAAGAAATCGATGTTTTTCTCTCTCTCTAAACAATCAATAAATATTTTTAAAAAGCAAACCAAGGTCAAAGGTCCTGTATACCATCTGCAACTAGTATACTTTCTTCTTCTTAAAAATTATTGTGACATTAACACTAATTAAAATACATTACCTGGTGTTCTTTTGAGGAGTCAGTATAACCTGGCCTTCTGGCATGATGTCTATAATACAGTGTTCAGGGAGAATTCCCATTCCACATAGCTGGATATCTTGGGAATTTGCTGAACCTATCAACGTATGCTCCTACAAAGGAATCAAATTCACTGGTTAATACTATATTCTAACACATACACAAAGTGAAATCACCTACTCTGAGCCCTATTATATTGATCCATTACCTTAACTAAGAGATTTTAAAAGCACATGGAACAGTGTGGGGAATTTCTGGCTTTCTCTGAAACTCATTCTACAAATTCTATTTCCTTTAAGGAATAATGCACCCAGTTGAGTTATACCCTTTAAGCCAAAAGTTACAGTTTTATTGTAATGTCTATACTATAATCATTATTTTCCATTGCAATCCTGATTCCAAGTACTTTATACCAAGTACACTGATACAGGGCATGAGTCATGCATCAGTGACAAATCAAAGACCCATCGGTCTGAAAACTGCAGTTGCTAACATTGCACATCACTTACCTGGTCTCAATCAAGGTAAGTGAAATGCAAATATAAAACATTATTCAAGCACAAAGAATTTGAAAAGACTAAAATTATTTTGTGAATCACATGGTCTCCCTAAACCTCAGAAAAGATACAATAGATGTGTTCTTGTTACTGTAAACCACCCACCCACCCACTCAATTCTCTGCACCCCCATCACCAGCATCACTCTTTGGCAGGTTGCTGAGAAAACTGATATAAAAATCAAGCTCCTTCTTATGAGCTTCAACATTTGACTGCCTGTCATGATTAAGTGTTGACATGATCTGGATGTGTCCTAGGGCACCTTCTCTTTCTACACAGTGAGGCCAGGTGCCAGAAATGAAATACTTCAGGCTTTGAGTCACAGGCAATACTCAGCTCTGTTCTTATAGTGTGAAAGCAGCCAGACAATACACAAATGAGTAAGAGTGGCTACTTTCCAATAAAACCTGATTTATGACCACTTAAATTTGTATTTCATATCATGTTCATGTGCTCAAAATATTAAGATTCATTTGATTTTTTTCAACCATTTAAACAATGTAAAAACCATTCGTAGCTCCTAGGACATATACAAACTAGCAGGAAGCCAGATTGGGCCTAGGCTGCTGACTCCTGACCGCAGTGATCTCCTCCAGTCCCAGGAGCTTTAAATACTGTCTGCATGTAAATTAAATCACCAACCAGGAACAACAGACTCTGGTTCAATTATTTTCCTACCTCTACTTCCACTACCTTAGTCTCAGTCACCATTATTTCTTGCCTACCAGGAACAACTTGGATGTCTAAAGACATTTCAAAGGGAAGGGGCCCAAGCAGAACTGCTGCTCACCCCCAAAACCCGAACACTGACCCAATGACTCTGTTCCTCTCCCCAGCAAAAACGGTGCTGCCACCACCCAGTCAGTCAACTGAAAAGCTTAAATGCTGTCTTCAAGTCCTCTCTACCCCTTACGAGTCTCCCTCAGTCCCACGTCAATCAGGAAAATCCTTACGGACTCCCCCTCCAAAACGTGTAAGGGATCAGCTTATTTTTACCCATTTCTACCATCACACACCCCAGTCTCTTGCCTGGGTGAACATGGGAGCTGCCTACTATTCTTTCTTTTTTTTAAATATATTTTATTGATTATGCTATTATAGTTGTCTCATTTCCCCCCTTCATTCCCCTCCACCCTGCATACCTCCTCCCACCCACATTCTCCCCCTTTAGTTCATGTCCATGGGTCATAAGTTCTTTAGCTTCTACATTTCCCACACTATTCTTGCCCTCCCCCTGTCTATTTTCTATTCACCGTCTATGCTACTTATTCTCTGTACCTTTTCCCACTCTCTCCTCCTCCCACTCCCCTGTTGCTAACCCTCCATGTGATCTCCATTTCTGTGGTTCTGTTCCTGGTCTAGATGTTTACTTAGTTTGCTTTTGTTTTAGGTGTGGTTGTTAATACCTGTGAGTTTGCTGTCTTTTTACTGTCCTATTTTTTATCTTCTTTTTTCTTAGGTAAGTCCCTTTAACATTTCATATAAGGGCTTGGTGATGATGAACTCCTTTACCATGGCCTTATCTGAGAAGCGCTTTATCTGCCCTTCCAGTCTAAATGAAAACTTTGCTGGATAGAGCAATCTTGGATGTAGGTCCTTGACTTTCATGACTCTGAATACTTCTTTCCAGTCCCTTCTTGCCTGTAGGGTCTCTTTTGAGAAATCAGCTGACAGTCTGATAGGACCTCCTTTGTAGGTGACTGTCCCCTTATCTCTTGCTGCTTCTAGAATTCTCTCCTTCATTTTAATCTTGGTTAATGTAATTATGATGTGGCTTGGTATGTGCTTCTTGGGTCCAGCTTCCTTGGGACTCTCTGAGCTTCCTGGACTTCCTGGAAGTCTACTTCCTCTGCCAGATTGGGGAAGTTCCCCTTTATTATTTCTTCAAATAAATTTTCCACTTGTTATTGCTCTTCCTCTTTCCCTTCTGGTACCCCTATAATTCGGTTGTTGGGATGTTTAAAGGTGTCCTGGAGGTTCCTAAGCCTCTCCTCATTTTTTCTAATTCTTGTTTGTTCATTCTTTTCTGTTTGTTTCTTCCTTCTGGTCCACTCCATTGATTTGAGTCTGTTTTCTTCCCATCACCATTGGTTCTCTGTGCGTTTTCCTTCATTTCACTTAGTGTAGCCTTCATTTGTTCATCTTATTTGCAAGCAAAATCAACCAGTTCTGTGAGCATCCTGATCTCTAGTGCTTTGAACTGTGCATCTGATAGGTTGGCTATCTCTTGGTCACTTAGATGAATTGGCTCTGGGGTTGATCTGTTCTCCTGTTTGAGCCATTTTTGTCTTTCTTTCTTTCTTTCTTTTTTTTTTTTTGGGGGGGGGGGTCTGGTCCTGCCTACATAGTGAAGGGCGGAGCCTTAGGTGTTCACCAGGGCAGGGCAGCCCAGTGGCTGGGTTGTGATGCTGTATGTGGGGGCGGGGTCCAAGAGAAACAATGGTGCTTGCTCTGCTCTCTCCCATACTTCAGTTTTCTCCACAACTTCCCACAAGCAAATTGGGCCCTTCTGGTGCTGATTTCCATGTGGGTGGGCTTGTGTATGTTCTAGGACCCTGTGGGTCTCTCCAGCAATCTCTCCCGTGATGCTGGGTGTCTCTCCTGGCACCTCAACCCCCACAAGTGTTTTCAATCTGTGCTTTTAGGTTTTATTTCCCGGCGCTGGGGCCCTGGGTTGCGAGGTCTGTCTCGTTCCCCGTTTTCACCTGGATCATCTGCGCGCAAATGTGGGACAGCCTGGTAAGCCAGCCACCTTGTGCAGCCTCACCGGGTCTGCCCGTTGCCACCCAGCCCCAGGGTCCGCGCCTGTGCACCTGGGGTCCACCAACATCCGCTTCCTCCTGCCGTGACTCTGCCCCTCTTACTAGTCTGGATGAATGGTTGTCAGACCTCTGTAAAGTTCAATTTTCTGTCAGTTCTGGTTGTTTTCTTGTTTCTAAATCCTTGTTGTCCTTAATGCAAGGAGGTACAGTGTGTCCACCTACGCCTCCATCTTGGCCGGAAGTGCCCACTATTCTTTCACTTCCACTCCCCCCACTCCCATCCACTCCCATCACAACAGCTGATCATGTGATCCCCCTATCTAAAACCCTCTGTCTCTGGCTTCCCTTTGAACTAATGAAGTACAAATTCTTACCAGGTTTACAAAACACTCTGATCTGCGCCCCCCCCCACCCCTCCCTTTCCTGGAGCAATACCCAGACACACTGGTGTTTTACCTGTTCTTTGAGTACACTGGATGTTTCTTCTGTCTGAAATGTTCTTCTCCTGATGTTGACATTAGTGGTGTCTTACCAATTCCATCTCAGCTTTTATGGGCACACCCTCAGAGAGGTATATCCTGAACTGACAATCAGAAATAGCCACCCCATCACTCTCCTATTTGAGTTCCTGATGTAGCTCTGACTGTGTCAGAGATGACACAACTCTGCCATCTCCACAGCTAACATGGAAACTCTATGAGAAGACAGAACAGTCGTAACTACCCTCACTGTCATCCAAGCACTTAACATAGGCTCGGCACTAAAAATATATAAAAGAAAAATAAATGAACCATCATCTCCCTTAGCTTTCTTTTCAGACTCAAAGGAAGATGATTCTCTCCTCTTCTTTACAGGTAATACATCTAATTATATTCTGGGTTTCAATTCTTCCCACCTCATCTGGGATCTCTATCTCATAAAAAGGCCTCTTCCCCACTAGTATTTTCACTTCCCCCTTTCTGGGGGGTTTCTTCTCTCAACAACACTGCAGTGGTGTTTCCAAGGAAACGAAAAGGTGGGATCCAGAAGCACCCCGTGATATCCTGTTCAATCCTCAGGGTGTGTATATAATACAGAGCATATTCCAGGCAAAGTCTACTGCTCACCATTAGCTGAAGCTTCCTGGTCAATCATATACCTCCCTAACCTGGAGAACAGGGTTTGACCAGGTTTAAACTACAAGTAATGCTATTGTGACATTCAGTGACAGAATCTATTCCATGACTGTCTCCATTTGGGTTCCCTCTTCCCTAAAAAAAAGAAAAGAAAAAAGAGTCCAAAGAGAAAAAGGGCCCAAGATCGCCTAAAAACAGAAAAGAGCCCCACAGCACTTGCCTGAGGCCATTTCTACATATAATCACTTTCCTCCTCCCCTGAGAGGAGAAATTCTACCAGAATTTCTAACTGTACCTTTGGAATCTTTTTTTGTCCTAGGGGTACAAGTGGAGAATAGCCTTGAACTGTAGCCTAGATTGGAGACTGAATGTAGAACCACCTCCTCATATGCCACCCCAAGATTGCAGACAGGCTCATTCCCAGTCTTTGCCTTTATTCCTGTTCTTTTTGCATGAAATTCTTTCCTCCCTTGATCCAAATATGAAATATCTTTCAACAACTACAGGGTCTGGCAGAAGTAAGGCCTGCTTGAGTGTGACTGGTAGGGTAATAATAAGGGCATAATAATTTATAGTTTTAATTTGAACATTTCACCTAAAATGTCATATGGTGTGCTTGAGCGTGACACTGTTGTTACAGAATTACATGCTTAAGATTTTGTAATAAAAGATCTGTAATTAAAAAAGGGCATTATTTGTGCTGGACCCTGCACTTCTAATTTCATCTTCTACTTGAAGGTTCGCTATTAGCCAACAGTGACCTCTCCCTTCTCTGGGCCCTGACAACACTTAGTACCTCAGTCTCCTACTGTGGACGAAAACACGGTTCTATAACACACCTGACCAAAAGTAACCTGACAGGCTGGTCTGATGACAGAATTCCTAACTGGGCAGGTCATGGAGGGTAGTCACACTCCAGGCCTATAAAAAAGGCTTACCTTTGCCTGAAGCTAGCCCTGCCCATTGTTTTTGTGCATCTACACTAATACACCTTTGAAATGCCAGAGAAATCCTTTCTTCAGATCCCTCAGAGGGAGCAAGTAATCTTAACTATCCTGTATCTTGCCTTCTCCCACCTTCATGTAATCTTCATTCCAAAGTATAAAAGAAATTTCAAAACTGTCATTCTGGGGAGCCCTGGAAATCTTGCCTCCAGGCATGTCATCCTTTTGGCTCAAACAAACTCATAAAAATTCTCTACAGTCTGGAGGTTTCTTAGGTTGACACTAGCCACTGCATGAATGTTTTCAGACAGCAGCCTATATGGACGCTCTCGTCTTCTCTGACAACGAGCGCCAGACACGGTACACGGTGGATGCTAAGTATCTGCTGGTGGACTGAATTAAAAATTATCAGAGGTATGATAGTAACTCAAACTTATAATTGTCTAATTCAAATTCTAAAAGAAAAATTCTGTTTTTCAGCAAATATACTGAGCACCTATTTTGAGCTAAGCACTGAGCCACTACAAACAAAAGACAGACAAGGTCCCAGTTACAGAGCTTACACTATAAATGACAACTTAAATCTCTCATTTGAGTCATGATCTACTCTAATCTGGATGATGCTTTGCTGGAATTTCAAATATTAGGTTCTACAAGCTCAACTCTGCCAAAGCCTTACTCCTTGATATTTAAACAAGTTAAACAATACGCTTTTTGATAGTTCCTATAGTGCTCTAAACACTGCAATAAAAATATCAAAGAGGAAAAAACATTAACTTATCATAGGTTGGTACAGAGGTTTATCAGTAACTAATCAGTAAATAAATTATGTGAAGGTACAAGGCAATCCTAAGTTTAGGAGTAACTAATCAGTAAAATACCAAATATTAACTGAGATCATCTCTGTGTGTTTGAATTTGGATGCTAACCTCCCACCCCGTTCTTTTTTCTAGTATGTTTTTATAGAACTTTTCAGGGAAAAAGTGTTTCACTAGCACAGTATTTTAAAGGAGAAGGGAGCAGCTCTTCCCTCTGGAAGCTTGGCTCGCGCTGGGAAAAACCCCCCTCCACATTTACCTCACAGCTCCAGGCAGACCTGCTTTGCACGAGAGGGAAGACAATAAAAATAATTGTGCAAGGAGATCTTAATAAGCAATGGGAAAACCTGCAATTATTCTGTGACCTTTAAAAGTATCTGTAAAAACATTAAGAATTCTCTTATTGTTATAATGTAGAGGGAGATGAAAAACAGTAAAGCATGTTTATTTAGTATGCTGTAATTTAGAACATTAGAAACACTGACATTTAAAGCATCTAATTTCTTTGTTAAAGTTTATCCAGAGTTGTCTGAACAGTGCTGGCCATCTTCTGCACACATAACATAACACGGAATGAGATTATTTTCCATGCTTTGGCAAACTGTCCTACTCCTTTCTAAGCTTCTATCATTTTATCCTTTGTGCTTTCAATGCTGCAAAATATCTACAGGAGTTCCTTATCTGAGTGTTGTCTTGAGACCTCTTTACTCTTATCATCACAACCACTTTCACTGTTTACCTCAATAAGTTCACCTTCACTATGCTCCTCTGGCTGCGCAGCTAGAATCTCATGACCGGCAGCAGTGCCAACATTATTTACTAACTCCTGGGACTAGAATTTGTGTATATTAGAACCATGGAAAGCAAGGACTGCCTGTACATGCAAATAAGTTGCAAAATTATCTTGTGACTTATGTTCTATCTGTAGTTTGGCCACCATACTGTACCACTGCCAGTTCTAGACAAAACAAATAAATGAAGGATTCTGTTCTGGAGGAGAAGCATACAACTTGGAACTAGAAAGAACATCAGAGATATTTTAATCCCGTACCCTCACTTTACAAATGGGGTGCCAAAAGTCACCCAGAGATGTGAAGTCATCTGTCCAGCATCTCAACTGACTTGAGAATTTGAAAGCAAAAAAATACAAAATGCTCAGCCTCTGAATTCCTCATCCCACACCATGATACAGCTTTACTGAAGCAAATGCTGTTCTTGCATTGAGATCATCTTTTTGAATGTGCTTGGTCATGAATATACTCTCGTCACGGGGTGAGCTGGGACAGTGAAGAAACCAACACTGCCTTGAGCTCGGCCAGAACAGGGCTGACCGCACAGTCTGAACCAGAATCCCGACACCTCCACAAAATATGACCAGAAATATTTTGACTCCCCTCCAAAAGTCTTTAAATAGTTTCTTTGTTTAACTTTTTAGTTAAGGAACAGATATGAATCATGTTTTCTCTTGTTGGGTGTCTGTGTCTGTGTGTTCCAATTTGAAATCTGCCACATCAGAAAGAGAAAGAATTCATAGTTCTGAGAAACAAAAAGGGCAGGATACTTAAGTCCTATTCTAATATTGCACTTCTCCTAAAGCACATAAATATCTGCAGCTGAAATTCTAACACAAAACGCTGCCAACATTGTCTAGAAGCACAATAAGTAATGTGATAATACATGTTTCAATAGATAACAATAATGCACATAAGGTACCACAGAGAATATCAAATGTGAAAATATGTGGAAAATGGTATGTGGAATATGATATATGGAATATTTTATATTTGTACAGTGCTGCAGTTTGTACAGTGCTTCTATATGTACAATCTCATTTAATCCTAACCAGAACTCCGTGAGGTAGCGACACAAAACTCCCATTTATAGAGGAGGCATCTGCAGAGAAGGGCAAAGGACTTGAGATTGGACTTGAGACTGAACATCTGTTACACAGTGATATGGACTAGAAACACAGGGCAACCCCTCCTACTCTCAGTACCTGAGAATGCACGTGACTCTAAGTATCAAAGACACAATTTAACTCACAGCGTAATAAAACATGCCATTCAAAATTACACCAAGCAATTATGCCGGATACCTTTGACAAAAACTGGGAAACTAGCCAATGAGTCATGAATTCTTTTAATCTCTTTAGAAATGAAACCACACAATTCTCTAATTTTAAAGCAGTTTCCAACTTTACCAGCCCATTATCTTTACTTTCCTAGTCACTTTAGTTAAACCCATATGTATTATGAGGAGGGGGAAAATTTCCTCCTAATATTTACTAACCTCCCATTAAAATCATACAGTCTATTACATAATTCATTTATGCTCTGGGCTTGGTAAAAAGTTTTGGGTGGCACCTCACAATTTAGGTAGTCTCAGGATTTATAAATTTTTCTCTTGTTTTCCTATATCCTACTATTTATAGCTTTCGGTGTCTATCAGTATTTGTTATTTTCTTTTTCCACACTCTGACCCTCCCAGTCTTTTTTTATTTTTAAATTTTTTTAAAAGATCCTAATTTTTTAAAAGATTTTATTTATTTATTTTTATAGCGATGGGTAGGGAGGCAGAAAGAGAGGGAAACAACAATGTGTAGTTGCCTCCTGTGTGCCCCTTATGGGGACATGGCTTGCAACCCAGGCATGTGCCCTGACTGGGAATCGAACCTGTGACCCTTTGGTTTGCAAGCCAGCACTCAATCCATTGAGCCACACCAGCCAGGGCCCATTCTTTTTTTATAATTTGGTAATCCAAATTTTTTGATTTTCCTAAGATTAGTGAAAATACAAATTTCATACCAAGTGGTCGTACGAACAACTGTCTTTAAACGTTTCATCTGAGGAGCTAACAAACCACACACAAAAAGGCAGGTTTCATATAAACCATAAAAGCTTTAGTCTACTAATGAGTCAGTTTTATAAGTCATTCCTTAAGCTTTAAAGTTATCTACTTAAGTCCCTAGTATAAATAACATTAAACAATAGTAGTTAAACTACTTAATTTGTTAGAAATAATATCAGAATATCATTTTTTATATTACAAGATTGAATGATATCACTCAAAAACTAAAAAGAGAAACTGTTCCAGAAACCCAAGATTTTTCTATACTTAAGCTTATTCAAAGAAAAACAATTGGCTAATTCATTATTTTGAATAAGTGTGGTTCTCTAAGTTTTAAAAAAAATGCTATGAAACACTGTTCTTTTTCATGGCAGGAAACACAGCAAAGCCTATTACTTCACCTTTAAATAGTAAACCAGAAGTTCATTCAAAGCAGGATCAGCATTCAGATTAACAAGGAAACATTTATCATCCCCAACTTTAATTCCAGAAGATTGAAGAGATATTCCAAGGCTCTCCAGTTGTTTCTGCCGCTCCTGTAAATGCATTAGAGAAGTATTAACTCCACAGCCATCACAAAGGGAGACATGAAAGGTCTTCTGTTAGAGTAATCATTGAATAACTTTATAATTCAAATATGTTAGCAAATATGTTATATTACAGCATTATAGATTATTATTATGTTTTCCTCTTTCCGAACTACATAATGTTCTTTTGTTGATTAAAACTTTTTCATTTTGAAAAATAGCCATTACAAATAACTACCAAGTATACTACTGAGCCCTCAATTTCCATTCTTGAAAATATCTAACATCTTGAATTCATCTTTCTCATTTAATTCTGTACATGTGAGCAAATGTACATTTGTTTTACTCTACTGAAATGTTTGTGAAGAGCCAAGTTCTCAATGCACTCTCCTGTTTGATACCTCAGTGACTCCCCAGCCAGGATGAAAGCCAAACTCCCTCAACAGAGTGCACCAGGCCCTTCCCTCTGACCCGTTTAATTTACTCCCGTCTGCACATCATGTCATTCCTGCTTGCAAAACCTGTGCTACAGTCACATGGGACATCGTCCAGGTCCCTGAAAGAGTCAAGAATGTTCTCTTCAGCTTAAGAAGTTGTACACCTGTATTTTCTGGCTGGAGCATATTTGTTCTCACACTTGGTAATGGTTAACTTGCACATTTCTCTACGCAGGCATGAATCCTATCCATCCACTGTGGCTTCCTAGCACAATGCATAGCACATGGTGAGCACTTAAAACGATGGTCTTAAAAATTTATCAAAATGAAACTTGCATATGCATTCAAGAACTATTTTCATAAGGCTATGAGCCTTTCTCTCTCTTGAAGCACTTTTTTTACTGCACTCAAAAGTGCTCAGCCTAGGCCCCAACTCATGTGCATAGGCAATAAATATCGACTATTATTATTTGGAAGAACAAACTAAGGCCACTGGGCAGAAATAAAAGGATAAAAGACTTTTACTAAATAGCTACAGTTAGAGGTGCCCGATCACAGACAGACTGCTTGAAGGGGCGCTGAGCTGCACGTCACCACATGCAGGTCTGCAGCAGAGGCTGCATGAAGCATCCATGAGGAAAGCCACGGTGGAGGTCCTTTACGACTGAGTTGGATGTTACAGGATTTTCTCCAAACATTAATGTTCCCACCCCAACATCTCACAACTGTCCCTGTATTAAGTATTTAAAAAATGAGGGACAGTAACCTCAGATTTAGGACTTTCATATTACTTTTACTGAGTTGTCATATGGAAACAAAAATCTCATAGCCTAATATATAGTACTAATAATTTTGTGGTTTGGGTAAGTTTCCTCAGGTGTACAAAATACTTGATAAAACCGGATGTTCAGAGCCAGGGACTACAAAGCAATTATTTCATTAAAAACCTTTTTTATGGCCCTAAAAATTATTTATTACATAATGAACAATTAATTGTAATTATGTCTTTTTTTATCCTTCACATAAACTTTGTAAATATAAACTCTTGGCTCTAGATTCTGATTAATGGTGCTAGACTTGCCATCTTCAAGGCAAAAAATAAGAACAGAAGCGCCGCCTGAACTGCCGCGCACAGACTGCCATGAGGTTTCTTTCTAGATCAAGAAGCACCCACCTGGGCAATCTCCTCCGTAGTCCTTAATTTCTCCTCCCAGGTCACGGTCATTTCCTGGATTAGCTTCTCTGATTCTTCCAGCCGCTCTTTTAGCTCTGGAGATTTCATTGCCTATAAGCAAAACGTTTATTTCATGAACTGGCTATACAATACACTGAAGAAAGGATTTGATAAATCCAGAAAAATGAAAGTAATAATCTGTCTCCTCTCACTTGGGTCTCCGAGCTTCCTAAGACACAAATGACTGCCGCTGACCCACAGCAACCCCACTGTGTGGGTCCCAGGAACAAACCCAGCCATCCAAGATGCATTTGAAAGGAAGACAATTTTTTCCTTCTGACAGTTCAAGTTATGAAGGGCTTATTTTTAAAGTCCCAATCAGTCACATATCTAAAGTCATACATGATTCACTCTGGTCTTTACTGGTGACTTCAGGTATTAATTCAAGTACATACAGACTAAATTTGTACAAGTTGCAAACTAGCTGGGGTTATTAATATCAGGAACACAGAAACAAAATTTCAAAGTCTCCTGATGAACTTGAAAATTATCACTATAAGGACAGGATAAAATTCAACAGGCAAAAAAACGATGGGGATCATTGTTTTGACCATGTATTTTACTCCCAGAAAACGGGGTCCAACAAAGAAAGAACTGTGGTCCCAGCCCCAGGAAAGGGTCCAGTAGTGCTGGCAAACTGCAGGAACAGAAAGGCTAATGAACGCAGGAACGATGCTTCTGATATTTTATTCCTCTTTTGACAAGAGGCTGAGCATCCAGTTGCAGGTGAGAACTGTGTAGGTTTCAACTTCAGTAATGGAACATAAATACCACAATAGAATGTTCAAAGAATAGTGGAAAGCGAATGCAACTAAATAGATGGGCACCACTGGTATAAAATATATTTTCTACAAACCAAATTGAGCCACAACATGGAAAACTAGATTAAGGTATGGAAGTCCTCCTTAAGATTTCCATTCTGACTCCAACCAGTGAACAAATTATACAAAAATCTATTTAATTCTTCTTCCAAGTAGCCTGTGCCCACTCTCCACCATTTTCTACACTAAAAATAAATTATATACATTTTTTTCAAACGTCTCTTTTACTGTCCCTTGTTCTATTACACCTCTTCTCTCTAGTCTGCTGCCTATACTGTAGAATGAAACATTCTCTCAATTCTTTTTATTCTTTTCTCCCATTCAACCCTTTAATACCTGTAAAAACTCTCTAAATTCCAATCATGACAATCTGTCTTCCTTTACTTATTACTCATCTCAAATTTTTCTTCCTACAGGAAATTCAAAAATTTTAAGTAAATTACTCATCACTTTCAGCTAAAGGGGAAGAATATTCAAGTTCTAGCTTTACTACATTTTCCTAGACCCAGAAAGCACCGCTCAGCTGTGCCTTATACCTCTGCCTTGGTTAGCTGCTCTCGGAGCTTCTCTACTTCTTCCCTCAGATCCCGGATAATTCGTGCATTAGGATCCTCATTCACCACAGCGTGGTTCACGATGTTCTTGGCGCGATCTGCGTACCGCAGAGTGGAAAGGGTCTCGTCATAGTTATCGGCTGCCGGACTCACGGTCGCTACCATTGCCGTCTTACTGTTACCCCCAAGACTGTCCTAGAGAAGGAGAACATGAGCAGCATTTTAGAGTTGGAAGAAAACATTCTACGAGAAGGCTGAAGTCAGAAACGGTAAGGTAACATCACACAGTCAAATGCACGTTTAAGGGCAAGGTCAGCACTAAGACACAGGTACCCCGACTCCCTGTCCCATGTTTTTTCTTCTCTGCCAAGCTACTTTTCTGCAAAAGGAATTTTGGTTTTGAAAAAGGACAGAGAACTACAATAAAATCTACATTTATTTTAGTTTAATAAAATTTAATTTTAAGACAGTTTGTTCTCTTTTATAGACAACATGATACCACATAAGTCAGCAGACTACTCAGAATAAAAAAACAGTGCCTAAAAAATCTTCCTTAGAGGAACTGAACAATCATGATATTATTTATCTGATCACAGAATGATACCTACAACCCACTCCATAACACCATGCATGTGGAATCTCCGAGAAGCCTAAATAATAGCCCAGAAAGTGTTGTTCTTACAAGCTATCAAGAACCTTGCAAATTTTTTAAAAACATAATTGTACCATAAAAAGGTACATTTACAGTCTTATAAAAACAAAAGCTACGCTGAGGGTATTTTCATTTTATCCCCTCTGACACCACTTCAAAAACCACTAAAATAGGCTTCCAGTTCTACACGACCACCTCCACAGTCCAGCCAAGGGTGCTAAACAAAAGTTACACATCTTCATCCCACTGGAACTGAAAAGTAGAGTGCATTGGCTTTGGCACAGGCTCCATCAAGTTCAAAATGCTACTGTCACTTGAGGATATTAAAAATAACTACAACTCCAATTACAAAACTAGACTTGGGAAGTCAATCCACCCCCACTCCACTTCACCACACGACGGCTGTGGCAAGCCACCTCCAAGATGGCCCTGATGACTTCCATCTCCTGGTAGTTAACACCCCTGGGTCACCCTCTTCCCTTGAGTGTGGGCAGGGCTTGTTATTTGCATCTAAGAAACAGAACACAGCAGAAGTGATGGTATGTCACTTCTAATTATAAAAAGACTGTGGCTCTGCCATGGGTGCTGTCTCTCACCAGAGCCATGAGGTGAGGTAGTCCTCTGCAGGAATGAGTTTGGAAACAGCTTCTGAAGCCTGCCAACAACTACTTAGGTGAGCAGATCCAACCCAAGTCAAGCCTTGTGATAACTGTAGCCCCAGAAGACACTCTGGTCGTAGCCACGTGAGAGACACCAGCCAGAACCACTTAGTTAGGCCTCACCCAGAATCCCAACCACAGTGGCTGTGAGATGATAAATGACTGTGGTTTACACCTGTTAAGGTTCAGGACTACTATGTTGCATAGCAAGAGATAACTACTCATACACTAGTATACCATCCCAGGACGAGAAGAATTACCCAAAAGAATAGATTCAAAACCCTCTTTCCGTAAGAGAATATCACTGAATATAGTCTCAAGATTAGAGGATACTCAAACTGGCCAGTAAGCCAATGTTACCTTTGGACAGCACTAACTGATACAAAATTTTTACTTTTGAAGATACAAAGTTTCTCCAATATCCATGCATCTAAAATCTGTTTGAAAAATCTGTGATTTACAGTCTTTGTGCATAGACTTTACTTAGTACTCAGCCTTTGATGAATTGGATTATTAGTATTCCCATCTACCAATGAAAAAAACAGAGGTTTGTTCTGACAAAAAAGGTGAAATACTTTGCCTAAAGATCCAAAATTAGTAAATTGAACAAAATTCTAGTCCAACTGTATTCTGCCTTCAAGTCCAATACGATACCTGCTCCCCCACAGCTACCCACAGTAACAGAGTAGCAAAACATCACCTGGCAACAAAGTTCAGACCTGAGGAATAAGTAAGGTGATCTGACACCTTCCCAAATTATTTTGTCCTAGTGCCAGAAACAAAATAATTCTGTTAGGTATTCCTAACAGTTCAATGTAATCACAGACAATATGTCCACTTTTTTATCCATCACTGAAATTTTGATTTTCCACAGACAACATAGCTAAGATCATTTTATCTTTGAAGAAAATGCACTTCAACACATGAAAAGGAAGGAAATGTAAGTAATCTGGGGTTTAGGAAGCAAAAACTATCTCTGTGAAGCCTGTATGAGTGTGTGTTTCACTCTACTTCCAGACACTGACCTCACATTGTTGGTGCCCCACTTTGGCAACTTCCAGTAAAATGTCAAGAAGAATCCCATGCACATTAGTGGAATTCCAATACCATATATAAAGACCACAGGAATTGAATCTCGAATGGCAATCCAGTTCACCAGCAGTGCCGTGGTGGATCACTGCCCTTCCAGAACCACGGCGTCCAGTTAGCCCACATGAACAGCAAATGCTACTGAGCACAAGGGAATGTGTAACAATAAGTAGCAAAGGAGAAAAGCATGCACATTGTGCTTCAATTTGTGCTGAGGAAAGGAAACCTGGCAAACAACAAATCCTTGATATTTTAAAAGCCCTTGTGCATGAGCAATAACAATACGCTTATATTCAAAAATGGCCTCAGGCCTTAGCAAAAAGGAAATGGCAACAAAAGACCTGGCACTTATTCAAGGAGAAAGTACAAAGCTTCTTGTTTACTCTTTAATTGTTTCATTAGGCAAATCAGCTGAGCTTTGTTTGGAATGTAGCAACTGCAAATTAAATGGACCTAGGAAAGAAATTTAATTTTGGAAGTCAGAACTGTTTAAAGCTGAAAACTCTTTGAAGTCATTTAATCAAATGATTTCCTTTTACAGAAGAGAAATTGAGACCCAGGAAGAATGACAGACTTACCAAGGGTCAAAACGCTAGTTCAGAGCAGAACTGAAATACCCATTCATTCGACTTCTCAGGGAGTTTCCCTTAGAGGGTGATGCTGGTGAGCAAACACTATATGATAAGAACTAAAGTAGGGATAAATTCAATATGATTTGGGAAAACAGAAAAAGCAGAACACCCAATCTTGAAAGTTTAGGGAAGATTCCCAGAGAAAATGGCATCTGAGACCTTAAGATGAATAAGCATCACCCAGGTAAAGGGGGTGGGAGAGCAGTGGAGGAGGAAATTGAAGAGAGGAGGAAGATTGCCCCAGAGTAAGAGCAAAGTCCTAGAAGTCACTTAACTGGAAATGATAATGTCAAGAGCAGAAAATGAATAATGAGAAGTAGGGAGTGGTCAGGCTATGAAGGGCCTAGTAAATCACAAGTCATTAAAGAATTTGGACTTGACTGTAAGGGCTTCTGGAGAGTTATTAAAGAGATTAAGGTTTAAAAAGAGTATGAATTTAGAAAGAAATTGCAACCTCACTTTAAAGAACAAAATGGACTAAGAAAACTTGAGAGATGCCCTGGCTCGTGTGGCTCAGTGGACTGAGCACCAGCTTGAGAACCAAAAGGTTGCCGGTTCAATTCCTAGTCAGGGCACATGCCTGGGTTAGGGTCAGGTCCCCAGATGGGGGTGTCCGAGAGGCAATCAATTGTTTCTCTTGCACATTGATGTTACTCTCCTTCTCTTTCTCCCTTCCTTCCCCTCTCTCTAAAAGTAAATAAATAAAATGTTTTTTAAAGAAGAAAGAAAGCTTGAAGGAGAGGTTTCAATCATCTGAGCAAGACATGCAAGTCACTTTCACTATGTAAGTGGCAGTAAGAATGGGAAAAAGTGGATGAATTCAAAAGATAATCATTATTAAAGAAAAAGTTATGAGAGAAACTCCCAGAAACTTGGTTCTTCATACCGACACGGTAAAGAACTACAGATGAGCAAGCCTACTAGCATGCACACAAAGTTTGTTAGTGCTAAGTCCTAATGCGAGAGCAAACCAAGGGTGGCAAAAGCAGGGGTGGCAAGAGCAGGGTAGCCAGAGGCCAAGTGGCCAAAAAGGGCCGAGAGAGAGACAGTCCTTTATTCTGAGGACTCATGTAGTTGGCAGGATGGGGACAAGGGGGTTACATTTCGATTGACAGGTAAAGATGATGCCAGCTTTCCTGGGCGACGTGACTACCCAAACTACCATGGGTGGGGTCTGTTAGCCTGAATCCTTATCTTGCTCCAAACTCTATTTGTTCATTTTGCACATGTGACAGGTGGCAAGCAATTAACCAAAGTTGTTTTATGGGCTTTTCCTTGGATACCCTTCCCTTTCCCCCATCCAGGCCTTGGCAAGAATACAGAGTCTCAAGGTTTTCCTTTTCCCAGCAAGTGCAGATGATACACACAGACTTTCAAGGGCTCCCCCCACCCCTTCACCGCACTATCATAGTTAACTTATGTTGTTCGGAATGCCTGGCAGTCTTATTGGACCAGGCTCAGGACTTGTCTTCCTGTGTTTTCAGCCTCCTGCATTAAGTTCTTTGTTAGATTGCAATGGTGAGGACCCTGCCTTTATTGCCCTTCTGGTAGCTCTTTCCTAGCTGCCACCATTAACAGATGCATTTGTTACCAGAAGTTACTTGATGTTAAGAGATGAATATTTAGAAAGCTACAAAGACAGGCCAAAATCAGCTTAATACAAAATGGTTCTTCTAGACCATTTGCCAAATGAGTCAGCACTCTACCATTTCTGAGAGAAGAGCACTCACATCTACACTGCACTGAGTGTATCAGGAAAGTTTCTCTAACTCTCAGATGTTATAAACATCAAGAGCACCGCATAATTATAATACAAATACAATGCAAAAAAAAAAACTTCACAAAAAAATCACAAATCTTGCCCTGGTTGGTGTGGCTCAGTGGATTGAGTGCAGGCCTGCAAACCAAAGGGCCATTGGTTCAATTCCCAGTCAGGGCACATGCCTGGGTTGCGGGCCAGGTCCCCAGTAGGGGGTGCGTGAGAGGCAACCACACACTGATGTTTCTCTCCCTCTTTCTCCCTTCATTCCCCTCTCTCTAAAAATAAATACAATTAAAAAAATTGCAAATCTTATAAATGATGAGCAAGTTTACAAGTTTAATGCAAGTTACCCTGGAGAATACCAGGATCATACCAGGTCAAACAAGGATCAGGAAGAATTAGACTACTTACAAATTAAAAGAAGGAAAAAGTCAGAGACATAAAAGCCACATTAAAGGAGAATGATTTATGTAACAATGGATTCTGAGAGACCTTTGGGAATGCTGTTTATACCCCAAAATACATTTTGCAAACATGCCCCTACTTAAGATCTTGCTGCAAAAGTCAAACAAAATAAAGGTCACATAGTTTTTCAGAAAAAAAATGACAAAAGTCAAGAAAAGTATTCCTTTCCTTAGCCTGAGAATTAACATACGGAAATAACAAATTTTAACCTAATTTTACTAAACACAAGATAAAATGAGCTTTTTAAGAGAGTGTTTTGGTTTATTCAAGTTCAACTATTTCCAATAGTTTCTATCAACGCTTGGTAATAGTCAAGTGCTTCCCCTTCTAATCAAAAGAAACCTTTGATAACCTTTTACCCAGGCAGCAAAGCCCTGGATTCCTCCCCTTGTTCCCTTCTCCAGTGCCTCCTCTGTAAAATAAGAACACCACCATTCACCTTCCAAGAGTAACCGAGATAATGCACACAAAGCACTTAGCATGACACCTGTTTCTCCCAGAACAAGCTCTCCTGGCCGTCAGCCTATAAAATGGCCACAAAAAATTACCTAGGCCATTGAAACTGTGTTAACTAACAAAAGATATTTCTTCTTATTTAAATGGACTGAAGTAGCAACACAAACAACAGGACAAAGAATACTTTTTCTTTAAAATCAGACACATCCAGGGAATAATCATGAATGATCAGGAAATGTTTCTGTGGAAAGTCTGAGGAAGAAATAAGCATCTTATTGAGATTTCTTAAGGAAATTAAACAAATGAGATTATGAATTTAATTATTAACTCATGAAGATCAGTACAATTATTTCCTTGGTAGTGAAATGTTTTGTAATATTCCTCCAATTCAAGGTTTATTCAGAATTGGGTGAAAGAGATGAAGGGATTAAGAAGTACAAATTGGTCGTTATAAAATAGTCATGGGAAAGTACAGTACAGCATGGGGAACACAGTCCATAATATTGCAATAAATGCATATGGTGTCAGGTGGGTACTGGAAATACCAGGGGGACACTTTGTCAAGTATGCAATTGTGTACCCAATGTGCTGTGCACCCGAAACTAATACAAAATAATATTGACTGTAAACTGTAATTGAAAAATAAAATTTAAAGTTCCTTTAAAACAATTCATTTGTTTATTCTTTTAAATTTCAATTTTACTGCAGTTTGGCCAAAGGAAGTAATGTACCTGATTTTCTGCTGTGGCAAATTACACTTAATAAAGCAAGTTCCGATGGTGTGCAGAGTTTTGGAACATAAACTTGAATACCAGAAACTCTTTAAGAGGGTACAGAGACTAGGAAAAAATCCTACTCCCTTTACAAACACATCCAGGGAATAATCCTGAGTGATCAGGAAATGTTTCTGATCACAGTTCTCTAAACACGTCATGGACTAAGCCAAACTTGTATCCTCTACTAAGCTAGTTGGGGACCTTTGCTTAACTCATCTTTATATTCTCAAACCCTGGCACAGTGAGTAACAGCTGTCCATATACATAAATCTTGATCAATTAGAAAATAAGCTATCGCAAGACTAAATAGGATTCATAAAATTATTTCTCCATTTTGAACAAAGAGAAAAAGAGTAGTGAAGGAATATTTTGTCCCAGGTTGGCCACTCTATAAGGAGTTAAACTGTCACTAGATTTCATACCCCCTAACTCCCAGGCCAATACCCAATTCACCAAGGCTAAGGGAAACCTGGGAATAATCTCTTTTCCCCAAATTTCTACTACACGTCATTACTCTCACTCCTATGGAATCACTAACTCACACTACAGTATTTTATGTAAATATTGTTCCCTTACTACACTCTAAGCAAGTAGAGGGCAAAGAGTGTTTTACACTCCTTTATGTTTTCCTCAGCACTTCATTCAGTTTATTTTTCCTTCTCATTTCCATTTCTCTCATTGACATCAAATCAGCCAATGAACAACTATGTGACCTACTCTGTATTCTTAAACAATACCTATAAAAAGCTAAAAGCAAATTAAAATGATCATGAGTAGTTTTGAAGTTAAACAGAGGTACAGGGTTCAAAATGTCAATCAAACAACAGGAGTCCATGACAAAGACAGCAGCACAGCCGAGCCTGTAAGATGGTGGAAACTCCTTTTTTATGACTCACTAGCCTATCAGATCAGCACCAGGTCCTTCTTCTCTTCCCCAGAACCTGAGGCGACTGTGAGGGCCAGTGTGCCCGAAACTCCCACTGCTTCTAGGTTCTTCTGAGTCAGGAAGAAACCTGTGCTTCATCAATCAAAATTGTAATTATCACCTAAGAGCCTAATGATTATAAATTCGAACACTGACAGAAGAAAGGATAACTAAAAAGGAGTAATATTCTACTCTTTATTCTTCCTGTTATCAACCACCAAGAGTAGCCCAGGAAAGAAAAAATAACTTACTTTGAGCAGCCAAGTGAGAACTGAGTCACGATACGGAACAAATTTATTCTTGTTTTTGCCAGCACTCTGATCTGCGAGGGCTGAGATAACCAGACCGAGGGTTGTGAGGGACCTGCATGGTGCAACAGATGACAACAATCATAAAGACTGAGTACATCAAGTGTCACGTTCCAGCACAAAGACTGAACATCAAGATGCCTTTGAACCTGCATGAAAATGGCACCGCTGTCAGCATTTAGCCGCTCTGTTTAAAAATACATAAATTCTAAAAGCTGATATCCCTCTTATGCTACTGTAAGCAATAAAACTGCTTAGCACAGTTTTTTCCCCCATTTTTATAAATAAAAGTGTAAATCATAAACCTTTGGGTCAAGATAACAACACAAACATCACACATCCTTAAGAAAGAAGGCCACAAACATAGTACAAGTAATCATAAGCAAAAACTATACACATAACTGCACACACATAGCCATTCAGTAATAACACAGAGTCTGCATGATGGTGTCCTGTGACACCAATGATCTCCAGTTGGTCAAATGGTTACTGATGACTCATTATCTCACTGTGCGTCCTTCTGGGAGCCACAAAGACAGAAAAGAACCCTGCCCACAGGAGCTAATGATGTAGCCTGGGGTATAAAATACAACCATATGAGAGAACTAGTGAATAAAACATTGCTTCATAAAGCCCTAACCTCTTGGAATAAATAACCAGCGCAGCAGTCATAACCGGGAAAGCCAGATGTGGCCGGTACACATGCCGCTGTTTGTTCAGACAGTGAATGCAGGTCAAGGTGGACAGACTGATTATCTTTGTTATTTTCCATAGCTCAGACCAGCAGTTCTCAATTGAAGGTGACTTGGCCCCCTCCGGGAGCAGAGCTGGTAATGCTCTGCTCCCTGATAATTTGGGTGCCCCCACTGAGGGTGAGGGGAGAGAGGTGGCAGGCACTACCGCCACCTAGTGGCCAGGGGTGCCACTAAACACCCTAGAATACACAGGAACCAGACAGAAAGAATTGCAGGCCCCAAATTTCAAGAAGGCTGCTCTTGAAAAACCGCTGGACTGAGGCTGTGTTCCTCAGCCTATCAAACATCTGAACAAAACATAAAATAGGTCGAGCCTATACAAAAATATACATCTGCAAAAATTTGAAACTATTATTCATTATAGCCTTAATGGGCCCAGAATCTTATTCTTTTAATAACCACATGCATTCACATATTTGGCTATTAAATCAAAAGCAATAAAAAGTAAGTTCCTGAAAAAATTACTTGTTGATGTTGCTCCCTTCCTTCAGCCTGTCACCGGCAGCTCCAGTTTTTGTTGCTCGCTCACTGCCGGCCAAATCAACCAAGCTCAGTTTGCCCACTTTCTCTCCAGATGTCTAGAAAGTAAGTTGGTAAATAAGAATATACAAGTTAAGCAATACAAAAGGTGACACCATCTCTACAAAATGAGTTTATTATCGAAATCCTTTACTAAAGAGGTACTTGTTATTTCAAAATTAGTTTGTGCTGCTATAAACCAGTGCAAGAAAATTGTACAATCTAGTGAACACAAAATTATATAAGCTCTACTATTCCAGACCAGGTTAAAGTTGTCTCAGAAAAACAGAGCCTCCCTAAATGAGACATTTTGAAGGGAACTCAGTAAAATTTTCATAGGGAAGTATACAAAAACACTATTTCTAAGTTACAAATTTTGATATAATTTGAAGCTACACTTAAAATTTCAGAAATGTTTACCAATAATTCTAAGGAAAAAATATTTGCAATTCTTAGTGACATAAAAAATTAATCTGCCCTGGCTGGTGTATCTCAGTGGATTGAACGTGGGCCTGCAGACCACAGGATCGTGGTTCGATTCCCAGTCAGGGCACATGCCTGGGTTGCAAGCCAGTTCCCGGCAGGGGACGAACGAGAGGCAACCACACATTGATATTTCTCTCCCTCTCTCCTTCCTTTCCCCTCTAAAGATAAATAAATTAAATTAAAAAAAATTAATCTGACTTTTATACAATGGAAGGATCCCTCAGAAACACTTTCCAAAATGTTTCATATTATTCATATATAATCATTTTCTTATCTCATAATTCCAGGTATTAGATTTATATAGTTCTCTAGTTAAGATGGTATATAAATATATACATACATACACTGATATTCTCCTTTATCAAAAATGTTTTCTAAAAATAAAAAATAGAAACAGACTCATAGATACAGAAAACAAACTGGTGGTTGTCAGAGGGATGAAAAATGTGAAGGAATTGAGAAGTGCAGATGGGCAGTAAAAAACAGTCAGGAGGATGTAAAGTACACCACAGGGGATACAGTCACTAATATTGTAATAACTACATATGGTGCCAGGTGGGCACTGGAAATACCTAAGGGAGGAGTTTGTAAAGTATATGACTGTCTAACCACTATGCTGTACACCTGAAACTAATACAAAATAATATTGAATGCAAATTGTAATTAAAAACAAAATTTTTAAAATGTTTTATATTAAATCACACATGCAACATTTTGTATTCAGCAGCAGTACAAAAAATATGGGAAACTGATGCCAAATCCTATAGGCTGGATCAGTTTTTAAACCTCTCCTTTAAAATATACACTTGTATTTATTTCCATAAATAAACATGTTGCCACAAAAGGATATTCAGCTTCCCAAATCAAAAGTACGTTTGGTTTAAAGAAAAAAGTCTTCAGTGTGTTTTTGTTTTATGCTGAAAAGGAAATAGGAAACAAAGAACTTTTTGTTGTTTTACTAATATTGCTGTGATGGTAAAAGAAGAAAAATATGCTTTCAGCAAATAAAAAGCCTGCCAAAATAAAGCGCTTTGCCAGGGTGATAATTTTAGCTTCTGGTATTTGAAACTGACTTGCTGGGGGTTACACATCATAACAAAATATGCAAAAGTTCATATTAAAAGAGGGAAACAAATGTGTAAGTCAACAGAGGAGTTTTCCATGTGTAGAAGCACATACATCTCTGGTTCTGTTTATTCTTACAAGTTTGAAGACCAAATACTCCATATTTATTCCATAAATGCAGCAATCTGACAGGACAATTTCCCTAGTGCAATTTATTCCTTCTGATACTTAGCTGCTTAACTGAAGGTAATATTTCAAAAGTACCTCCACTGAATCAGCTAGAGTATTAACATTAGTTTATACCACTAGCCATCATAGTTTATGGCTCAAAAAAAAATGTTGTGGCAAAGACTTCAGACCATTCGCTTGTATAACTTCTGCTCTGCCTTCCTTCAGCTGGAGAGGGTGGAGAGCTAACACCATATTACTCAGACTCCCATGCAGGCTGGGGTTCAGGATGTGGCTTAAGTTCTGTCAGTCAGACACACTTGACTACGATTCAGAAAAGAGAAGGAAAGCAGAGGCCATCCTCCGCCTCTTTTGGGGTTGTTCGGCTGGGAAGCAGGATTGTGTGCTCCTTGACCGTGGAAGTTCCCATGTTGCCCTGGATCACAGCTATGGGGCGTGCCTGGACCTCCCAGCTCGCAGCACAGTGCTGGCCTCAGAGGGAGCATCCTGGTCTATGAGTCTGTGTTGTTCTGGGAATTACTCCTGGAGATTCAGTCTAGAACCCCCTCCCCCTCAGGTGTTCCAACAACTTTGCAGTCACCCAAACCCCCCCTTTAAAGCTCTTACTCTTTATCAAGCATGGCTTCTTTTTCTTGTCCTGTGCTGATATACATGTTAGCTTAGGATTTTAAGTCATCTAACACCTGAAGGGAATAAGATAAACCATGATCTACTTCAAAAACTCTTTTTAATGAGTCAGATATCTGAACACCTACCCCAGACTTCACGTCATACAAAGTGTGTGTGAGGGTGATTTTGAAGACTGCGTGGGATCGACTGCTCTCCTCATTCATGTTGGTTGCAGCGACTGTGCGAGATTTGTTACCCTCCGACATCAAAGACTCAATATCCTAAGTGAGAACAAGTCACAGACACACATTTCATTATCTGCCTAATATATGGTAAAACTGCTATACTCCAAAAATACATTACAAGTTGCACTATTAGGCAGACATATTTGGCATTTACACCCTGTTTTTCAGTGAACATGAAACCCTACAGAGCACAACAGCCACACTGCCCATGAAAACAACTAAAACACACTGTGTTCTGTGTGTGCACAGGGGCGGCTTCGACTGAGTCAGAAAAGTTTAGACATTAAGTGTTGAGTCTCACAAAACTGACAAATATGCCCTGCCAACCCTCATCTAGAAATCTGAAAAAAAAAATTAGTTTCTTTAGTTAAAGAAGTAATAGAAGTTGACTGTTAAATCAAATTAGATTACCTGAATAAGCAACAAGCAAAAGTAATCTGTTACCCCCTCAAGCAGGCAGAACATTACCTTACCACCTTGGAGTATACCTTACCAAAACTACGTTTAAAAATAAAAACTTCAAGAGGCTAATTTTCTGCACTACTCTGTTGCCATTATTGCTAAAACAGAAGATAGCATGGTGCAATATAGAAAATCATGTGAAGATCATGTGATCTTCATTTTTTAAAATGTCATATGCTCTAAAACAGTTACTTAATCAGTCTGAATTTTAGTTTCGTAATACAGAGCTCTAACACCATCTACCTTCCAAGGACTTAACTGGGCAACAATAAAGATGGTATGTATGTGTGAAAGAGTTCACCAGTTGCCTTCTTTTATCCATCTCCTCCTCTTCCCAGTAAAGAAACCCAATCTTCAGCTGAGAATATTGCAGCAGAGCTAAGAGACATTTCCCAGATGCCCTTGCAGCTCGGTCTGGCCATATGAGTAAGTTTTAGCGAATGAGAGGTAAAATATAATACAGGTCAATGGAAATTCTCCTTCAAGGGAGTAGGCATGCCATTGCATCTTGGCTCTCAGAGCCACCTTAAACTATGAGAGTGAGGGCATTACCACAGAGCTGGCTGAAATCTAGGTTCCTAAGGGCACCTTTGGGATCAACATACCAGCCTTTTCAACATTCATTCGTTCACTCCAATATATATTGAAAGCGCCTACTATGTGCCAGGTACATTTTAAGATACTGAGGACACAGAATGATCAAAACATAATAATTCATATTCCAAGGAATTTAAATCCTGTTACATTGTTTCTGTTATATATAGCCAAACTTAATCCTAGCGTGATCACATACACATACAAAAACCTTTGAAAATCCTAAGGTGCTGTATAAATTAAGAAGAATAATGTTTAAGGAAAAAGTCAGTATTATAAATAAAATACCTCAACTTAAAAACATTAACTGCAAAAAGAGATATAGATAGGTACCAAAATGGAAAAAAGAAATACAATTTTCTAGATCCATTCTAATTCCATTTGGACCCATTAAATCTGACAATCCTGAGGTTTAATGTGAAAGCCTTATCCTATGTAGTCTGCACTTATTTGCTGGTCTCTAATCTGTTGTCTCATGCATGAACTCTGTATTTAGCCTTTTAATTTTTTAAACAACAAAAAGTCTTTTCATTCTTTTCAATCTCTGAGCTCTCAAAACAATCTTGATCTTTCTCCAATGTTGCACAAATATGCTCTCAAATGGTCATTATTAATATACTAACAATGCCTAACCTTTATATAAATATTCTAGAGTTTTCAAAGACTTTTCACATGCATTAATCCATGCATTAAGCCTGAAGGCTTCCTCCAGGAAGCCTTCCCAGACACCACCCTCCCCAGACACCTACATATCCACTTACGTTAGGTACGCTCCTTGAAACTACGCTGAACCCTGAATATGCATCTGTCACAGCACTATAAACTACGTTGTTTTATAACACCTGTATAGCATCTGTAAGAAGCTTACAGAAGCTTACAGAGGTGATGGACCATCTGGTTCATTTTTTATATCCTCAGCACCTAGCACAATGACTGGCACATGATAGGTATTCAATATTTACTAAATGAAGTATCAACAACACTTCAAATGATAGAATTGATTAATGAACAAAAAACAAATGAAACTACCTCATTACATAGTCAAAACAGGAAAACTAATTTCTACTTTAAAAACTAGGACAAAGAGGGTGAGTGAAGTACAGTAAATGATCCGGAGTCATACAGGAGTTGTACAAAAGGATTAAGTGTCACCAGATCAACATTCACTGACTCTTAAGTCAATATCCACCACAGCACCGCGTGCCACCCCACCCCCACCTCCCCAATGCACAAAGCTGGATGTTCCCGCAGAGCACAACCGTGAAGTCTGGAAATGCAGAGAACTGACAAAAGGCCAGTGAGTGCTTCTCTCAGATGAGAACAGGCTTTGAACTCCACTTACTTACTCAGTACATTTGATTTCATTAAACCCGTCAAATCATAAGCAGCTTCATTATTTTATATACTACTAGGGAAGAGAAAAAGCTGACATTTACCATTGTACAGTACATCACAACTTTGGAGTTGGTAAAACACGAAAAAATTGTGTGTCTCACAACAGATGAATAGGTGTGTCTTGCAAATGAACACATTCTTTCACAGCTTTTTAGGTGAAAATTGTTGTAAAAAATAATTTATTAAGTGATACTGCTGTAATTTTTTAATTTCCAAAATAATAATAATAATCACAAATTAAACAAAAAAATTGCTACACTGAATTTGGTTAGTTTACATAAAGGACACTGTTACCTTATAGCTCGTGACAGCCAGTTTAGAAAGTCCATCGACATAGGGTCCCAACACACTGTGCTCTCTGACTTTTAACGTTTGACGGCTTCTGTTCATCCAAAACAAAGAAACAATTTTTAAACAATAACTTGTTTTTTAAAGGACTCAACTGTGTACTATAAAATACATACTGAATTCAACAAAGATCCCATATAAATAAAACCAACTCACTTGATCCCAGAAGAATTTAAACCAAAATTTTAAATCTTGACTAGTCACAAAAACTTTACAATGTGGTAAAATATCACATCGCTCAAAAGGGTACACTGTGGGATGTCTATTTACTACCACAAAGAATGCAGGGTCAAATAAATACAAACACTCTGATTGTCACATCACAGAATGTGGTGCAGAGAGCAGAAATTCAATAAATGTTAACTGCGCAAAAAAGAAAAATTATAGGCCAACCTCGATCATGATATAGACAAGCAAAAGATAGCAAATAATGAATCCGATAATGATGGAAAAACTTCAAACTGGGCTTCTCTCAGGGCTGCCAGGGTTTTGTAAGACTAGAAAAAGAGTCAGGGCCTTTGCCACATTGATAGACTAATGAGGAAAAAATGCATGGTCACTTCAATAAACGTAGAATAAAGTTTTCAATAAAATTCAATTCTCATTCATAATTTTTTAAAAAATAAGCCTCTTAGCAAACAAAGAACTGATAAACCCAGGGAAGGACATCTGCCAAAAACCTAGAGCATATACCACAGTTAATGACAGCAACCAAAAATATTAGGAATATCTGCTGATGACTGATTTATGACATGAATTATATCTCAAAAAACTCTTTAAAAATAAAATCATCATACTGTAAAAATATTTGCTGATGGTGAGATTACACATGATTCTTATTTTATGTAACAATATTTTCTAGTCATTTGGACTCTTTTATCACCCTAGGAGGATCAACCACTTAAAACTCTGCTTATTGTGATAAAACTGTGCATAAAGTAGACACAGAACAATTATTTAACTTAGCTCTGACTTCGGAATATATTGTAACCTTTTCCATTCCCTTTTTCCCTTTATTTTAAAGACAATGTATACCATATTATCTCCTGAGTAAAACATAATTACATTATTACACATAGTACACGCTGAATTAATAAAATTAGTATTTGAGTAACAAAACAAAGTTATCTTATCTTTCACTGAAAAGGTATCACTTTTACAGTTTTTAATCTATTTACTTCAACTGTTCAGAAACAGCATAAAAACCTCCAGAACTTCCATGGGGGACAACAACAGCAAACACTTATCAAGCACTTACTATGCGCCATGAAGTTCTAAGACCTCGCGTGTATCATCCCAGTCTACCCTCACGCAGCCCTCTGAGGTATCTGTAATATTATCATACCCTCTGTACAAGTGAGGCCTAGAAAGCATAAGACCTTGGTCAACAGGTAACAACTAATGGACCCAGATCCAGAACTAGGTAAATCCAAAGCCCAAGCTGTTAATTACTAAACTATACACCAGACAAACATGTAAGAAATTATGAAAGGTTATGAAAAAAACTGTAAAGTTTAAGCTATGTCACACAAGTACTGTGGAATACAAAACACAAGAATGAAGCCAGCTAAGAATTTCTGAGTAGCTGTGGGCTGGATCTCTAAGAAAATGATGGTCTTCAGAAAGACGAAGGTGTGAGAAAAAGTATGCAGGGTACAGCCAGAAAAAGTACAAGGGACAATATTCAGCAAGATGTGGGAGCTTAGGCCACAGCCATCCCACCTCTGGTCTCCTTCTGTGCTGTGCTGACTTCCCTGCACACAGCCCTCCAGCCACACTGGACAGCTGGGTCCCTCTCCAAACAAGGGACTTCTCCAAACATACTTTTGGCATCAGCTGTCCCCTGTGCTTGATTGGTTCTCACCTAACTTCTCTGTGAACAAACTCCTACTCGGCACAGAATTTATTGAGCACATTCCAGTGAATCTTCCCCTTCACTGGGTGAAGATACTCATTTTGATGGAGCAATGATTCACCGCCTCTAACGCCATCTTCCCTTGATCACCCTCTTCATCCAAACACAAGTACATGTCCTCTCATCATCCTCCGCACGCTCTGTAAGCCCCGGCTCATCTGGCTCTTTGACCTCCTGAACACTGCTTTTACATCAATAAGCCACAAGCTGTGGTTATTATCTGTTTCTTTCTCTCCATTGTTGCACTTCCTTAAAATCTGAACTCAGAGAACACTGTGCAATGAACAGATTTCCTCAGATACCTCATCTTCCTCATTAGGTTCAGATATGACTACAGAGTGACAACAGCATTTTTTTAAGGCTTCCTAATACTTCTGAGCCACTTCTATTTCAAAGTCTATGTCATAAAATGGGACTTTCAAAAATCCAGATCTTTAAAATTACCTGTCCTAAAGTCCAGGTTCCATACTTATATACCTCCCTCTCACTCCACAGTCTGTCAACAAACAGGTGATTTCCCCCTGAAGCTTCTTGGTTAAAAAAACACTAATAACCTACCCAGTTAAGGACATCAGTTATCCGGATACCAAGTAACTTAATTTTCATTGCATATTTTTTGTTTGTGGCTTTGGACACGTATGAGAAAGGCAGTGTGACCCAAATGCATGCCGCTCGACCACACTTCTCTGTCCCACCTTAGCTCAAACTTCCAAAGCCCAGAATTGGCTGCAAGAAGCTACTCAATGAAACTAACAGCAAATCACAACAATAATAACTAGACAACCAGATAAAATCACAAAGACAATACCTAGATAAATAACTCTCTACCAGAATGCAATATAAAAATTTCATTAAGCCAATTTATCAAGTCTGTTTTGGTCCATAATATCACAATATTAAAGCCTCAAAGTTATTTACCCTTTGGGATCAAGAAGGTCTCTGACTTTTTCATTATAAATTTCCATATAGGACACTTCTACTTTAAAACTCTGCTCTTCATTTTCCTCTTTCTGAGTTCGTTCAAAGAGTCCACTACAGAGTCTTGGGATTAATCCAGGTTGGTCAGCCGTACCCATCATAGTGTAAGATTTTCCAGATCCTAGAAAAAGAAAATCACAGTTATTACTCTCTTTGAGAAGATGAAATACATAAACTCTTTCCAGTGCTCATAATAAATTACTAGCACTTAGGAAAATACCCAAAATAAGAAATATATCCAAATATAATGATGAGACTAAGTACTGAAGCTTTCCTACTGCACACATAAAAGTCAAAAGTAAATATCCTTTAGGAAGAAAACAAAAACCTTCTTGAAGCATCTTCAGAGTTTAAAAAGTTGCCTAAAACAAATGAAAAATCATTTTCTAAAATCAACTGGGAAAATCCACTAATCAGTAATATTATTGTGCCTGCTCTCAACCACTAACCACACTACCAAAAATACATGTTATCCTTATAGACCCCAGAGCAAAGTAACCTACTTTGGCAATGGTGTAGAAACCAGAGTAATTTTTTTCTACTATAAAGTTATTTTCTCCATTGTATCAAGACTACATATTCATTAAAGACAATTTAGGAAACACCAGAAAATAGAAAGAAAAAAATTCAAGCACTCATAGTCCTGAGTATAATTTTTCCTCTTTATAGAAATGATTTTGTAAACGCACCTTTAAATACAAGTTGCTGCTTTTGTCACCTGTCACTTTATCAGTACCATGATACCTAAAACTAACACACCACTGCCTAGGTCCCAGGCCTTCTCTAAAAGTTCTAATGTGTTAACTCATTGTGACAACCCTGTATGGAAGGTTGTCAGCTTTCACAGATGAGGAAACTGAGGTGCAAGTTTCACAGCTAGTCAATGGCAGGAGCAGGGCTAGAGTTGGGATAACCTGGATCAGAGTCGTTGCCCTTGTAACCATTATACACACTGTCTCTTAAAAATACAAGCATCTGTCCATCAAAAATAGTTTTCAACTGGACAAACCATATAGTATGTCCTTAATACAGTGATTCCTTCGCTTTGAGTAGATTTTCTTTCCTGTTGACCACAGAGATACAGAAGTCAAAATGCTCCTTATCAATCATAACTGATAAGATGCTAACAATATGTATCCTTTTTGGTATATTCTGTTATGACTTTTAAGGTTTAAAAAGACACATATTTAATGTTACCAGTCTGTCCGTAGGCAAAGATACATGCATTATAGCCATCAAAAGCATTTTGAAGAATATTCTCCCCAAGGCACTTAAAAACATCATCTTGACCTAAAAGACAGAGAGAGAAAAAGGATGTTTTAAGCCAAAACCACACATGAATAATTAAAGAAAAAAAAACTCTCAAAAATGTACTTTTTTTCCAGTTTATCTCAAAAAAAGATTTTTAAACTTGAATGCTTCCGAACGGTAATGTTCTTCAGGGTATTTCTAGTTAGCATGTAAGATAAAATGAGTAAAAAGTTCCTGATAATATGAACTTGAATTAGTAAACACTGACCAAAATCTTCGGCAATGCAAAAAGCTAATGAACCGCTAATTTAGGAAACTGTGATCCTAAGTATACAAAATTTAAACTTGGGACCTAGGTGGACCTGAAATTAATCATTTACCACTCAGCTAATGCTTTATTCAATAGGTACTAGAGTTCAAAACAATCACATGTATAAATTCCCTCTCCTTTTCCTCAATGATAATTTTTTTTCATTTGGAAACATATACTTTTTATTTTTTAAACAAGTTTATAAGGGAGAAAGGGCCTTACCAGGCAGAAAATACTACCCTGGAAAAAAATTTCAAGTTCTTTATAAAAACATACAGCTGTAGTTAAATTCAAGGGTGGCTTGTTTTACTTCTGTTGCCAAACATTTGGAAGCAGTGGTCTATGGTTGCGAACAGCAGTTCTCTGGGGAGTCCGTTTTTTTCTTTTCTCAGTGGCAAATTAGATTACAGAGCCTAAAATACACACCAGCTAGGCGAGGGTGGAAGATATTGAAAATTTCTTCCAGCTTTCTATCATGGACATAAATAATAGGGTCAAACATTCCTCTACAGGCTAAATTACATATGCCATTCAACCCTGAGTCTTGAATATTGTGGTGATACTGTGACTTACAAGGAATATATATTTGGTTACTCATATGCCTTAGGATTTTCTAAGTGCTAAAAGTTATAAATATGTCTTTTTTTCTATTAATGAGGTGACTTTGGGGCCGAACCCATGGATGGGAGCTGGTTGGAGGGAGAACCAATCATGCGATTGGAGGGTTGGAACTTTCAGTCCCCCTCCCCTCTGTGGAGTGGGGAGGGGCTGGCGAGAGAATCAGTCATCAATGGCCAATGATTACTCACATCTCGTATATAATGAAGCCTCCATAAAAATCTAAAAGGACAGGGTTTGGAAAGCTTCCAGGTTGGTGAACACATGGAGATTTGGCTAGAAAGGTGCACCTGGAGAGAGCACGGGAGCTACCTGCCCTTTCCCCCATACCTTGCTCTATGCATCACTTCTACCCGCCTATTCCTGAGTTATACCTTTTTATAATAAACCTAGAAGTAAAACGTTTCTCTGAGTTTTGTGAGACACTCTAGCAAATTAATTGAACCAAAGGAGGTGGTGGTGGGAACCTCTGATTTACAGCCAATTGGTCTGAAGTACAGGCAACAACCTGAACTTGTGACTGGTGTTTTTAGTCTAAGGAGGGGATCACCAGAATCTGCAGTTTAGAGCTGGTTAGTCAGAAGCACAGGTAACAACCTAGATTTGAGACTGGTGTCTGAAGTGGAGCAAAGAAGTGGGGGGCAGCCTTAACCTGTGGGACCTGATGCTGCCTCCAGGTAAACAGTGTCAGAATTGAACTGAATTATAGGACATCCACCTTTTGTCTGCAGCATTGCTTGTTGGTGATAGAGGGGAAATACCTCTGGCCCCACGAACTAGAATTGGGATCTGGACACACTTTAAATAGGAGAGACCTGGATGCTGTTATGTTTGTTATGTTTTAAATGCTATAAATAGCATTCCATTATGTCTTACTTCCTAGTTAATTTACCAGATTAGTACATCATCACCATACTTCCGATACTGAAGCATTCCTTAAAGTCATCATCAGGCTGGCTAGACTGAATTAACCTTAACTTTCGAAACAGCTGTAGTACTACTGTTTCTCATGATAAAAGCCAATACAATATGACACTCAATATCTAAAAAAGATTGCTTAAAAACAGGTGTTGTAAGCAGTTAGGAGTAAAGGAAATAAAAGGCTGTCACTATAGCCCTACACTTGTGAAAAGGGGCTTGAGACAGTCATCACTGAAGAGAGTAAGAGAATAACAGGATTCTAGAGCAGATTTAGAAAGAACATGGTATGGCCCTCTTCATTAGAGAAAACAGAACAGGGGAGGCTTAAGTGATTCACTCGGTCACAGTGGGCAGTCAGGAGTAGAGCCTGGCTTACACTCGAGGTTCCATTTTCTCCATGGCTCGTCATTCGTCACACCAAGCTGCCCCTCTAAGCACATCACAGAGCATCTAAGGGAATCTAAGTGACTGCTGTGTGCCACTGGTGCCATGCAAGGCCTGGGGATGCGTGTAAGATAAACTCCACCTATGGATCTGTGTCATCTTCAACCACGAACAATACACTGTGAAGCTCCCATTTTCCAACCAATGTAACAACTCTAATGGCAAAGATTAGAGGAAGTTCTCTATATAGTTTTTAAAGTTATACAAAATAATACTATGATAAATTATGGACAAATATTAAAACACCTTTTCTATATTATCAGTAGTTAAAAGGATGCTGTACTCTTACCTGCATACTTTTCTTTGACAGATTCATCCATAGACCAGAAACAATGATCATATGCAAACACCTGTTGAAAAATGAAAATAACATAGTGTATTAAGAACACAACCTTAACATGCTTATAATAACAATGTCATAACATTGATAACATTGTTCATAACATGCAATGAAAATAATTTTCTGTCCCACAATGAAGACTATTAAATTACTTATAGTATAGTCTTACAATGCACAATAAAAACCCTATAGATGATATAAATCTTTACTTCACATGGAAAACTTCACAGTGTTAAATGAAAAAAGATAAGGTTAAAAACAGTATGTACACTATGATGGCTACTACACACACATACACACACAGTTACATACACATAAAGTATATTTCTGCATAAGTATTGTTTTCTTCTTTGCACTTTTATGTAGTCTATATTTTTATTTTTCTCAGAGAAAATAAAAATATTTTTGAAAAAATGTAAAGATGATTACTATAACAAGTTGGAAATAGCTATGAAACAGCAGATTCTTTAAATAAATTATAACACATCCACGTGCGATACTGTACAGCTTCCGGATTGTAAAAGACTGATAAGAATGTTTACATATTAATGTAAGTTATGGGAGTCTGGACCATGATCCCGTATTTGTACAAAAATCTACACAGACAAACAGCAGGAAGAACAGACAGGTGGTGGGACATCACAGATGGATTTGTTTAGATCATTTATGTTTATTACTTTCCAAAATAGGCACTTTTTGGAATCTCTGACAAGTGTTTTCCATTTTTTGGATTTCAGGTTTTACAGTTTAGTCTTTTTTATAACCATTTTTAAATTCTCTTTGGCCTGCATTGTAACGTTCCCACTCTCAGTGTCTGCTGCCTTGCCTCCTGATGACAGGTTTCTTCTTGTATCCTTGTATCCTGGTCTACAAGTGCACTGGCAGTTTGTGTTTTGTGGATTACGGAGTGCTTATGTTCTTTCCTCCCCCTTTGGCCACCTTTATACAATGAGCCCGGATGCCAATCCCAGCTACCAATGCCCAGATTGTGGTCTTCCCAAAGACCAGTGACGTCTCTACTCCTTCCTATTTACTGACATTAGCTCAGGACTGGTGGCCAAAACCCATTTTTTAAGCTTTCATTCATGGTGGAGCTGCACCCAAATCAGTTTTCACATGGCAAGCTTCTCCAGCCCTCAACCATACACCAGCAACCTTTGTAATCTGCAAGAGTTAAACCTCTACCACCTCCGAGAACCTGTGTCTGATCCAAGGACCAGTAAAGATGCTGCTTCAGCCCCAGCTTGCTGCTGGTCTCCAAAGTTACATATGTTGTTTTTGATTATGATGTGATTTTAATATTTTAAAATATTTTATCTTTTTTACCTGAATGTTTTTATCTGAATATCTTATCTGAATGTTTCTGAGTGAACTCACAAGGCTATCTGAACCAGAGGTCTGTCTTAAAGTTAATTTTTTAACAAAGGAAGTTAGATTAGGATGGTAAATTAAATACCATATATCCCCCATCCCACCTGAAATTAACTCATAATGATGGAGAGATGGAGGGAAAGGGCCCAAAAGAAAAAAGAAGGGGGAAAGAAGTGCAAGCTTCTGAAAGCAAAATCGCTTGCTTACACCTGGATCAGAAATTGAGAATCCCTGAAAAATAATTGTAGTGAGACTGATGGGGAGTGAGGCAGAGTGAGAGCCCGGCGAGCCAACAGACAAACCCCACAGCAGGAGGTGGCTGCACAGAGCAGTTCTGGGTGTGGGTGCACCAAGCCAACAGCTGAATGAGCAAGAGGGGACCCTGGGGCCACCAAACAGGATGACTGCTTAAAAACACTTCCAAAAAGGATTAAGAAGTACAAAATGGCAGTTACAAAATAGTCAAGGGATGTCAAGTTCAGCATAGGAATGTAGTCAACAATATGTTTGGTGTCAGGTGGGTACTAGATTGATTGGGGAGGGGGGTCGCTTCATCAGTTATATAAATGTCTAACTACCCCGCTGTACTCCTGAAATATGGAATGTTGACTGTAACTGACAAAAAATTTTAAATGCCTGGTACCCAGAAATAAATTAATTGGTTAAAAATAAATAAAAATAAAAACACCTTCAAAGCAGGGAAGGATCAGACCACCCATACTTTGAGCAAAATAGCAGGCAGAGGAGGCATACGTTCCCTGGGATGGGGCAGTGATGCAGAAGACGGGCCAGGAAGGCAAGCAGAAGCCCAATGGCTGGCAACACCCAATGGGGCAGGGCCATGGGGCCCGGAAGCTACCACCCAGCTGCAGCACCACATGGCACATTACTAATTCTCAACGTTTTTCCAAAGCTGAACATATATCAGTCAGTAATGATGGTGGCTCACTATGTTAGCAATCTCCAACAGGGAGAGGAGGAAAAAAGGAGGAAGGTGGAAGGCGGTCCCAAATGACTGTGTATCAAAATTTTGGGTAGGGACTGCTTTTCAAACTACTTTCATCAGCCAGGGTGAGAATCACTTCAGCATGGTAAGATTAAATAAAATGTGAAGCTCAGATTAAGTTTCCTCTGTTTCTAGCTTCCAGCTCTCATCTCTGATCACTTTATTTAATCCTGTGCTAAGGTTAAGCAGAAACCAACAACTCTTCCCCGGAGCCTGACCGCCTCACTTCCGCAGTCCTGGCTCCGTGCATATGCACTTGTCAAAGATCGGGCTCTGCATGGCGCTCCTCTCTCCATTATTACTAGTTGGTTTCTTTCCTTTCTCTTGTTAATTTAGAGATTCCTTAAACAACTCTATTTCTTATTCTCAGTTCCAGCAGAGAAGCTATCACTAAAGTAACTACAACAACAGCTAGTAACTCCATGCTAGGTCACTGAGGTAAAAGGCCGCTGCGGTACAAGGTGGTTAAGAACCTGGTGGCAGGCAAGAGAGGGATCTGGGGGTTGAACCCAGCCTTTGAGCCAGTGCCTGCTCACCACTAGGTTCTCCACAACTAGTCTAAATTAGTTTTATTCTCCCAATTTTCTGAAAGCACCACAGCCTGGTACAACATTGGAAACTAATGAACCCTTAGTTCTTACTAACAACACTAAATGGTCCTCTTAAGTTTTAGCAATTTTACAAATTATTATAGGGATCTTCCAGCCATGGATTTCCTAAAGCAGACCAGGTTGTTTCTTTCTATATAAACGCATTTGCTTAAAAGTTAAAAAAATAAAACTTTGTTCAAGTAACAGAGAAAAAACACAAATTCATTATAACAAAGTAAAATAATACAGAAGCATAAAGTAAAAACAAAGGCCTTCCATTCGCCAAGCACACCACTCCCTACAGGCAAACACTATTAACAATGTAGTGTTGGTCCTTCCACAGTCTTTATATCAACACACTTTCTCTAAACATTAATATACAGTTGCATTAAATAAAACATGAATAGTTTTAAAATAGTTATATAACATTTCTTCATATCTTTACTGCAATCACCAGCCCCAACTCCATCAAAAAATAAGAAAACAAAAATAATCCAGCACCTTAACATAAAAAAAAGATGAGGTAAAACTAATAGAGTTAGTTTTACTAAAGAAACAAGTGCCAAATTGTACTATTTTTTAAATCATTCACAGTCCCAAACAGCCATGTCTATACATATTTTAGCAACAATAATAGAGAATGGAATTACAATTCAACCATACACTCTAAAACAAAAACAAAACTCCAAGAATGCAGATAAAAATCTGAATTTCCTGGAAAGTTCCAAGTAACTTCAGAGAATGGTCAATTCGAAAACACAGCCCTGGTGCCCACTCTGGCACACCTCTAAGTTCCTTGGGCTCAGGGGCTGGCACAGCCCACTGGAGTTTCTTTAGAATCTGGGCTCAAATCTAAGACGAAAGCATGTCCCCGTGGGAAAGCTGTGGGCCAGGGTGGGATTCTGTTGGCCTGAGAATGTGTCCCCAGCTGTCTCAGGAGGATGAGTCTGCCTGGCCCAGTCTGACCACAGTTGAACGACCAGTTTTGAGCCAATCCATGGTGAACAGCAAAGCACAAAAGGAACCTGTGTTGCAGCTGCCAGGAGACCAGCCATCATTGGTCAAAGTACAAATACAGTTTTTCCATTGACCTCCAGTTCCTTCTATGTCAATAAATGGCTTCCGATTTATGAACAGGCTGAGAGTTCACGTTACTTTTACAAAAGGGACAAAAAAAATACTTCTGAGAAGAAAATTACCATCATTTCAAAAATATGCACCTAAGATGTTTACAAGCATCCCATAATACACCAAATCGCTTACCTTTGGCTGGCTTCTGAGTTCCCCAAAGAGATGTTATTGTTGACATGAAAGAAAAGGGAGAAGGTTCAAAAACATTTTTTTAGTTTAGAAGACTCTTTTTGAAGGACAAAAATGATAATAAATGTCATGTAAATTTTTCTTAAGAGTACAAAATATTAATGTTGAAACTAAATATCAATTTAAAATAAAGGATCAATTCATATTTATC
>PVKU01008582.1:0-72029 GCA_004027475.1 Anoura caudifer | reverse complement strand
ACACACACACACACACAGAATCAAACGGGATTTCAAGTAAGTATTCCGAATCAGAATTTACAGGAGAAACTTCTGAACAACAGGCTCTAACTCATGGTAAGACTGCTCATCACAGGGCCATCTCTATACAGGGTGCTCCCAGGCCAAGAGCAGCAAGAGTTTATTAACCACGGTTAATGTCTCTCCTAAACAACATGGGTAGTGTAGTACTAGTAGACTGATTATCAAGTTAAAGAATCACTCAATTATCAAAATCCCAACACCTAGAAATAAGCATAAACTAAGACCAAAAATACAAAAAGACTTAAAATTAAAGTACAGCATAGAAGTAAATGAAAAAGATTTAATTTCATAAAGTTGATAATATATACCAAATTAATTATATCTATAGTATTTTTCAGTTAAAATTCTAAGCAGGGATTTTAGAAATTTGACATATATACTTAGAGTTTTCTGAAGCAAGAATATCTAATAACATATTGAAAACAAGAATAATAAAATAATTTGTCTTACAAAATAAAAATGATTTTGAAAAGAATTATTTTTATTTTATGGCTTTAAAAATATTTTAAATTAATCAGTAACGTATATGCGCTCTAGGGAAATCATCCAATTTTATGCTGATATAAAAATAGCAAATTATACATTCGTATGTTTATATCAGTATGGCTGCTTTAAGTGATGTGCTTTGGTTTTATTAAGAAGATATTATGCTGAGTGAAATAAGTCAGGCAGAGAAAGACAAAAATCATGTGGTTTCATGATTTTTGTGGGATAAATCATAATCTAAAGAATAAATGTGGAATCTAAAGACAAAATAAATGAAAAAATAAAGCAGAAACAGACTCACAGATACAGTGAACGGACTGATGGTTGCCAGGGGGAGGAGTTGGAAGGCTGAGTGGAAAAGGTAAAAGGGTTTAGAAGTACAAATTGGTCGTTACAAAACAGTCACAGGGATACAAAGTGCAGCATAGGGAACATAGTCAATAATATTATAATAGCTATGTATGGTGTCAGTGGGTACTTGAATTATTGGGGAGGTTCGGTTAGCAAATTATATAATTATCTAACCACTCTGCTGCATACCTGAAACAAATATAAAATAATATTGAATGTCGACTGTAATTGAACAATTAAACTTAAAAATAAAGGACTATGGTAAGTATTGAAAATGTGTTTAAACTTTTATATCTTATATTCCAGCATTTTATTTATTTTTTTATTTCCGCATTTAATATAACAGCAACATAAATACTGTTATAAGATTTTCATGTTCTGAACTACTTTAAAAAGGCATAGAACAAAGCAGATATATATGTATGTACATATGTATATATGTATCTGAAATACTTGAAAACATTTAGAACAAAACACACACACACGTATATTGGGGTGGGCAAAAGTAGGTTTACAGCTGTGAGTATAGAAGTTTATTAGTGATTATTTATTATTGTATTATTTTTCACACAAACAACTGTAATTCTACTTTTGCGAGCCCCTGTGCATATTATGTAATTTTTTCCAGAAACAAAGTGCAAACAAATCACAATCATAATTTCATTCACTTTCTTTTTCACTGAACAAATTTCTCAGTTTTCCTCATCAATTTAAAAAATATTGGCAACTACCTAGTGGCTGGTAAGAACTTGAAGAGGGGACAGATTTGTCATGAGATACAGTAGACCCTCTTATTTATGTGCAGTTTCCATTACCCTGGGTTAACTATGGTCTGCAAATATTAAACTAAAATTCCAGAAAGAGTTTGTAAGTTTCAAGTGTGCACCGTTCTGGAATCTCATGCGGTCCAGCTCCGTCCTGTCGGGGATGTGAATCGCTGCTTTGTCCTTCGGATCCACACCATCTGCGCTCCCTGCCCTTTAATCACTTAGTAGCCACCTGGGCAGTGCTAGGGTTCAATCACCCTTATCTTACTTAATAACGACCTCAAAGCTTCAGCGTAGGGATGCTGGCAATTCGAATATGCAAAGAGAAGCCAAAAAGTACTTTCTTTAAGTGATAAGGTATGCACAGTGTGCATACGAAAAATCGTAGTATAGATAGGGTTTGGTACTACCTCAGTTTCAGGCAGTCATTGGGGGTCTTGGACTGAATTCCCTATGGATAATGGGGGGGAGGGGCTACTGTAAATGTAAATTGTCCAATACTCTTTTTAGATGACCTGAAGTTTTGTTTTGCCTGTGCATAAAGGTTGTACTTTCCCATTCAACTATGTTAAAGAATTCATTTAGAAAACTTAAACTCTATTTCTGCCTGAGGATACTCTCCTACTGACTGCCTCTTCGGAGACCATGCAACAAATCACTTCTTTTTAAGTATGGGGAATAATTTACCCAAGCAAAGCAATCAAGTGTGTTCAGAAGTAACTGAACCCAGCAGGCCCTGTCGTTAGTGCTTGGCTCTGTGGTTTCGAACCTATAATTAGATACATTGTTAGGTTTTGCCAGGCTTTAATGACCTCCATTCTGCTATGACAAATGCTGGAGAGCCACCCCTGGGGGAATTGCAGGGGTGGCGAAAGATAGGCCTGTGAGAGCTTGTTTTATTTATTTTGTCTTGAGATGCAATTTCCTCATTTGCAGACTGTTCAGCATTGCAGTAGGTCAGAACAATGTAGGTGCGACATCAGAGTGTGTGGTGAGTCCTGAGGGTGGGGTATGTGAAACGGCACCGGGAGTCATCTGATCCGAAGCAGTAAATGAGCCAAGGCTGGGTTGGAAGTCATAGCTAGACTCTGCTCCTTGGGTGATGCTCTCCATCTCTGTACTTGAATTCTCAAGAGGTGGCTAATGAAAAGTTGGGCAAAGATATATTTAGTTAGGGTTACTTGCAAACTCTGCAGACATTTATTGCGTGCCCAGTACACGTGAAGTGTTGTGCTAGGGATTATGAAGGGCAAAATGACAGTTTATAATGTACTTGCGAAGACAACATTGACATAAAACAGAACGGAGAATGTTGAAGCCTGCGATGAAATCTCCTCGGGGAAAGCTTTCCTAACCTCTTTAGGCAGAGTTAAGCTTTGTCCAAGCCCTATTAGTATATTTAGTACACGAAATAATTATTTGTTTTCACACTTGCCTCATTCACTAGATCTCCTTGGGAAGAAGAACTGTTTTTACTCATGCTCCCTTCCTAGCGTCTCACGTGATCCTGACGTGAAGGGGGAGCTCAGAGTGGGAGGGAGCGTGTGAGGTAATGGGGAAACATGCTCACCTCCATACTGGAGGAATGGCCCCAGGGACTGTTGAGAGAGGGTCAGAGAAGCCTCTGAGGGCGGCCTGGGATACACAAGGGAGGCTTTCTCTCTGCTCTAGATGGAAGGGCACGGACTAAAGGGTAAGTGTGGGTGGAATACGCTTTCAATTGCATGGGGTTATTGGAAGGTGTCGTAAAGGGTCCCTCTGGCCACCCAGAGAAGAGTATTTCCTCAATTGGCCCTAAAATCCTTTGGAGTAACGATGCCTTTGTTAAATCTGAAATCCTGTCAGGAGGCTTCAGGCTTGTACTTCTTATAAATAATCCCTGTAGCTTTCTTCCTGGAATAACCCCCCACAGGTGTGGAAGAGAAACTATGCTGATCATGCTGAGGGAGCAGGTCTGGGCAGGATCCTCAGTGAGGAGAAACGGCACAAGAATATCACCTAGGAGCAGTTTCCAGGAAAGAGATAAGAGTGGAAGGCAACATTTGGGCAGGACCTCAAATTCATCATTATTTAACCATTTGGTTTGTGGCTGATCCTTGATATTGAATAGATGGACATGCACAGAGGTAGGTCACTTTTTGTGTTATTCCTACTTCTTATATTTCCTCATGTCAGTAGGAAAGTGACCTGGAAGCTACAGCAGCCAGCAGAATCGGCCATTTCAAACCTAATTTGAATAAGAAGTGTTTGGGGAGTGAATGAATATTCATGCTCCGACCCATGGCTAGATGGAGTAACGGGTCCCATCTGTACAGCCAGGAGCAAAGACCAAAGAACAGGTTTGGAATCCATTTTCAAATTCCTGAACAACGTCTAAGTATGGAGTTTAATTGCTATTAATGGCTCTACTTAAAGAAGAAAGATCAGTTTAGTTTTGAAAATGTTGCAAACCTCCATTAAAAAGTAACACAACTTACCAAGTACCTGGAAACTACAGGAAAATGAAGGATAATAGTTTGATCTTGAAGGTTATTTTCCATATGAAAATGTAATAAACATTGTTTAAAAAGAAACCTTTACAATGGATCTGCTCCTTCTAGTTTTTTGTTTGTTTTGTCTTTTTTTGATGGAGTCTCATAAATTCAAAAGAGCAAACACAGGGGTGTTCAGAACGAACTTGCAGTATACCACCACCACCAACAAATATGAGGCAGCCTGTGGTGGAGATAAAGTATCATAACCTTATCTTTTTTTAATTCTAAAGTTTGCTAATGTTTAAAAGGTTTGTTTTATGTCCAACAGCTCTGCGTTGACTTGACCTGAAGTCTTGGTCTGCAGATGGTCAAATAACTTGTGCTGTGATCTAAGACCCCAGGTGAGCAAAAGTACCTTCATCTAACGAGCTTCACTGCAAATGCCATACAAAAATGTCTGTGACCTTTGGTCAGAGACATCTCGGGCCCTGTTAATTTAGGGGTTAGTACTTAATTCCTGCCCAAGCCCAGAGACACGGGAAATTATCTAATACAACTTACCGTTATGTCCTCTTCCCTCCCAACCCAACTTTATAGGCAACTAATACAACTCAATAAGGGGGAAAAAGCTAAATAAGGATAATATCAGTTTAAATAAGATGTCAGTAATAAACAGCTGATATCCCAGTTTCACAAATACCAAAATCTGTTATTTCATAAGAGCTCCTCAGAGACACAAAAAAGACCTGTGTTAAAAGGTTTTTTTTTCCCCCTTCTTGCTCTTTACCCCCATCCACCTGCCACAGAATCTGCTTCAGGAAGAAGGAAGTAGGCCATTGGGTTAACCCAAGCGCTTGCCAGAGATGGAGGGGAACTCAGGCAAAACTGTGACACAGAATTGAGGAGAAGGCTCTCAGAAAATGGGGTCTAAAGCTTCAGAACTGTAAAATTGGCATGGAAGGAGATAAATAAAAGGAAGGAAGAGTTGGGAGGAAAGCTAGTCCAGACCACGGTGAGATAATTTATGGATTCCCCCAAGTGAGCTAATAATTTGGCACTTTTTCCAATGGATATGCTTGCGTCAGCTCTGCTGAGGTGACGTACTCTGTTCTGGATGAACTTGGTAGCTGATGATAGCACACCAACAAAGTACACTGAGGTTTGTAGATATAATTTCACTGTACATTCACATAATCTTGTTTTGCTCAGTTAGAACCCTCAAGGAAACCAATGACAACTCTTGACAAAGTGAAGCAGAGTGGAGAGATAATTATAGGTTTCAGCAAACTCCTTCAAAACTCTGCCTTTGTGACTTGGTGGTCATTGAGAAAAGCTAAGCAGATAGGATGTTCTTTTGAATCCGACAAACATATTTGTATCAGATTTTGAAACGTGAAACTCATACGATGGAGCAATATTCTCCAAGTCATCTTCGTGTTTGCTCTTCTGTGTTGATTACAACTTGCTGATCATTCACATCTGGTTCTCCCTCTGGTGAGACCCATGCATCCAGTGACTCCTTTCAGTTCCCATTGTTCTTTAGTGTCTTCAGTCCATCTTAACTGTCTTAGAGTGACATTTTATTCTTACCTATTTGGTCTCTCCTCTACAGTTTCATTAACATTTTCCCTCACAGTTTCTAAAAGTTCTTACGCAGAGACTTTTTATTTTTAGACCTATTACATCTAGGTCTTTGTTTGGTAAATCAATGCTTATAAACACGTTTAATTCTAAAATTTGCCACATCTCATTCTTCACTGTCTCACCATTTTCAGTGCTTAGCAATGAGCAGGCATGAGTTTCAGAAGCCTGCGTTATTGTTGGCTCAAGTGAAACAATGCCCAATTAAATATTGATGAGCATACCAAAGCACTTCCTGTATACAGATATTTATCAATTTTTAATGAACATGAGAATAAACTAATTTACTACTAATAAAGATTTTATGTCCCATTTTGATTTGAAAAATAAGGAATTTACTACATATCATTTTTCAAACCAGACAATTCCTGGGTGAAGCATATTAAACCAGTTAAGATGTTAGCTAACACACCTTATCTCTGCCAGGTAATTGGCCTTTTGTTATGCATCACTTCATTTCAGAATTGTGGCTCACATGACTACTGGCTTCACTAATCTTGGAGCAGGTGTTCCAGCCTTGGGTTGTGCCGTGCAGCTGACATACCTGCATTCAGAAATAGGTGAGAAAAAAGTGAGAAGGTGCTAGAGGAACATTTTTCCAAGCATTTCCACAAAGGTTGGTGGAGAGAGATTCCCATTTATATCTTGCTACTTGGAATTCTGAATTAATTGAAACTATTATCCAGATTTACTTCAGTGGTATTTTAAGAAAATATTACCTGTCAAAGTATTGCTTAAGTGAATCAACAATGTTACCAAAAATATTAATTTTAGTCAAGCACTCTACCAAAAACAATTACTCTCATTAAGCCACCCACCTTTTCCTCTTCCATCCAACTTTTGCTTGACTCCGAAGAGACTAGAAATCTTTATCAATTAATTTCAGCATCTCTTCTGGAAAGAGTTTATGCAAATACCTAAAATGTTTTCCACCCTTCTTTCCGACTCTCCAAATCACCCACCCTCCAAACTCAACTCAAATGTGAGTCCATTGATTCCAAATAAAGCTGAAACCTCTTGGAAATGCAAACACTTTATTCTTTAACGCAGAGAAGAATTAGAAGCAGCTAGTTCTCCATCTATTTTAAGTTAAAAATATAAACAATTTAGCGACCTCAGTAAAAGATATAACAACTTATCTACCAGTCACTTCCCACTCCTGCACTTACCCTGTATAGGCTGCCTAACCACTGGGTTCTATGAATTAAAAGGGACAAAAGGGAACAGAGAGCAAGATTGAGCTCATCATCGAAAAGGTGGCTCGGAGGAAATCTGGTTGACATCTTTACTTTCAGATGACATGTTGGGTTCCACCTTGAAAATGATAAAATATAGATGGAGATGGGAGACAGGTTGGGTGGGGTTGATGTGGCCCCTGCTCTTGGTGTGTGTTTCTTTAGGTAACATTTTGGTGCCCTCAACAAGAAGTAATTCCCGTGCTAACATCTTATTTACAAGTGATGCTGTTATGTCAAGGTTGCAAACCTGGTGGCATTGGGTCTGTGTCCAGCCCATCAGACTTGTTTATTAAACTTTTATAGTCTTAAAAAATCATTGAGCCAACATTAAAGACTAGGTGATTTCCTTAAAACCGAAGCTCTTCTAGCTTTCTTGAAAAATCAGAGTCATATAAAATCAGATAAGAAAAAAATGGTCTGTATTCCTTACAAAGGCTGATCATCCAGAATCAAGTAGCAGACACCCACTCCCCTCCCGTCCGCCTTCCTACCCATCCCGATATGTCCATCATTCACAGCTCTTTTCCTGACATTGAATTTCATTTGCCGTTATTGTAATGAGCAAGCTGCTGTTTTTCATAATAATAGCAAAATGTCATATATCTTGAAGGTGGGAAAGCTGATAATTGCTTTTTCCCCAAGATAAATGACAGACCATGTTTATTTATGTAAACAAAAAAAAATCCATCTGTTTAATAAGCAAACAAGTTGGGTTTGTGTTAAAGGAAAACAACGTAGCCACCAATCCTACTAATTTATGTTATCCTCATGGCCTATGTAGGCATTGGAGTTTGCATCCCCTGAATTAGTACATTCTCTGCATTAGTGGTTCTCAACAAAGGGGTGTAGAGGAATATCAGAATCATCTGGTAGCTTTTTCAAAGTGCACATCCTTCCACATGGACAGTCTGGGATGCCTCTCCCTCTGGAGCCTTAATCTGATTGTGGAAGCTAGGAGATTCTGATATAATTATCTGGTGGAGAACACCGTATCTAGTCTTTGGATGAGATCCACTGAAAAGCATTCTGATGTCTTTATTCCAGTTTCTCTCCCCAATCTCATCCCATATAAAATTCCCAACAACCCTAGAACTCAAGCATCATAACCACAGTCCATAATGTAGTTTAAAATGTATGTATAAATTGTTCGGAGTTACCAAGAAGCCCCTCTGACTGTGAAGTTCTTGTTTCAAATGGTCATGTTGGGGGTCGAAATTGGAGTAAAACCACATGACACCTTTGAAAATGTGTTAGGACAGTTGGCTTGAAGTCACTATATCTCTAGATGGTTGCCTTACATATTTGAGAACCTGGGAAGCTTATTAAAATATCGATGCCCAGACCTCACACCATTGTTTCTATTTAGTAATTCTGGTGTGGGGATTGAGAGACAATGGGTAGGCCATGTATAAAAATAGAACTTTCACAACCTCTGCAGCAATCAGTCCATGAAACCAAACCATCATCTATGTAGCAATTAGCCTCCAACAGGATTTGATCAATAAACTGCTTGCTTCCCTGGTTTTTGTTCTATCACTAAGCAGAGAAAGCCAAATATGCTCTCCTAACTAATCTCACAGGATGCCCCACTTCTGGTTAGTTGGCCTCCAGCTTCCCCTTGCCAACAAACTCCAACTGGGGCAGAGCTGAATTGAAGCCTTCCCTTTTTCATTGCATATAACCCCTTACACTGTCCTGTCTGCCTTTGTGGGGGTTTGTTTTGTTCTAAAATGCAAGCGATGGTGGCTGACTCCCTTGCTGTTGCAAGTTCTGACTACATAGCCTTTGCTAGCTCTTACTTGGGTGATCTTTATTTATTTTCACAGGTTCCAGGAATCCACAGCAGGTGCAGCAACATTTAAGAGCCACTGTTACAGACCACTCCTATGTTTCCCAAATTTTGCAAGAATCAATGGTGCATGTACGTGTTGGGGAGGGGATACATTGCCATGTCCCACATTAAGCCCCAAGTGAATCTCTAGGAATGAATTAGAATCTCTGGAAAGTGGCTTGGGAAATTTAAAAATATATATATATTAAGCCTTCTCCTGCAGGTTAATCTTATCATCAAGGGCATCCGGGAGCCAGTGGACTATGCTGCTGCCAGCACACTTATGCTGGACTGGCAGGATCTAAAGCACCTAGAAAGGTTATTGTAAATAGAGAAGTCCAGGACCCACCATTGGAAATCCTGATGTTGTAAGTCTTGGTTCCCCCAGTGATTCTGGGGGGAAGCATGTTTGCAAAGCAGTGCTCTTCCTATTTGTAACATGCAAACAAACTGTAACATGCAAACAAATTCTCTGGAAATCTTGTAAAAAAAATGCACATTCTGAGTCAGTAGATATGGAGTGGGGTCAAGATCTCGCATGTCTATCAAGCTCCCATCTATCCGATGCTGCTGTTTCTGGTCTTCTAACTATACTTGTGCCATCAGAGTTGTTGCACAATAAACCAAATGGGGAAAAAGCCTCAGGCATCAGTGCACAGCCAAGACTGAGAACACTGGTTTATCTGCATACTGCTTAGATGCTGATCAGAGCAGTGTTTTTATAGAAATAGCAGCACAAGCAATGTCATTAGAACTCTGCTGAAATTGGCATTGACAGGTCACTCTTCAGCATGGCTCTGTTGTTCTTGAAACTTCCGGTAGAGGTGGGGATGCCTGGAAAAACCGAAATGCACCAAGGAGGGGTTGTTCCATGGAATTCCTGTTGAGCTCTTTTGTCTTTAGCGTTGAAGGTCTTCCAGCTGAGGGGGAGGTCGAACAGTAGCCCAGAATATCCCATGTGCCAAGCATTTAGAAAACCATGAGCTGAGATATATTGGTCCTCAATGACTGAGGAATTTTCCATAAGGTAAATTTGTTCATAGTTCAGAGGTGAGTTTGAGTGAGTACTACCAACTTAGAAAAGAACAAGAAGAAGAAGAAGTAAACCAAACCAACCAACCAACCAAACAAGCAAACCAAAAAACCCCACACATAAAAAAAAAATGTCCCTGTTGGTCAGATCTGTTTATTTCTCATCTTTGATTCTCTAGGGTTTCGTGACTGATTATATGGTTATGGAAGATGATGGGGTTGTTGTTGAGAAGGCAAATTTGTATGGCTTATAATCACAATTCACCCTACACCATATGGCTTCATCCTGTTGGCAGGCATTTTATAGGTTATTTTGTGACGACCGTTGTGGATATCGGTTAATGTCAGGGAGCCTGTGGTTTTGAATGGACCAATGTGACGGTACTTAACAGATTGTTGGATGCATGACTCATTTTTGCTTAGAGGATAAATAAGCTGAGGCATAATAAAATCTAAGACAGCTTTTCCAGAAGAAAACTACCTTATAGCCAAGGACTATATGGGTTTCATGCAAGCATATATGACTGCAGAATTGAGCAAATTTGTAACAGACCAGGAATCATTTGATCATAAGTTCCTGGGCACAAGTTTTTAATCTATTCAAAATGCATCATAATCGATCAATCATAAAGGTCTGATGGCTGATAAACATCCCAATCTGTCTGTGCTTTGTAATTATCTAGAGCAAAACCTCCTCTGTATAATGAATGGTTTTTGTTTTCAACCATGTGTTATTGTATAAGCAAAAGATATCTCAAAGAAATACTCAGATATCTGAAGCCTGCATCATGTTAGAGGAGACTCTGGTGAATCAGAGGCCTTTTGTAATTACTATGATGTGGCTCATTCTCAGGCAGAGGTTCAGAGGTTAGCATGAAGGGGCAGCAGAATGTTTATGGGGGGAAAATTCTTTATCATCCACAAACCAGTGCATATCTGCTTTCAGAGGAACACAATAGCTCTCAAATACTGGTATCCAATGGAGCCGAGTGGACGTGTCACTGGATGTGAGTCATTTAAGTATATATAATGCCATATATCTTTATTTCATTTTATTTTGTTCTCTGGGTCTATGAGTCTGTTTCTGCTCTGCTTCATTTATTTTGTTTTTTAGATTTATTTGTTGGTAGATAATGTATTTATTGTCTGTGTATTGTTCATATTTTTATCTTTTCATTTTTTCTTCTTTTTCTTAAAGAATACCCTTTAACATTTCATATAATATTGGTTTGATGGTGATAAACTCCTTTAGCCTTGTCTTGTCTGGGAAGCTCATTATGTGTCCTTCCATTCTAAATGACAGCTTTGCTGGGTAGAGTAATCTTGGTTGTAGGTCTTTGATTTTCATTACTTTGATTATTTCTTGCCAATCTCTTCTGGCCTGCAAAGTTTCTGTTGAGAAATCAGCTGACAGTCTTATGGGAGCTCCCTTGTAAGTAACTAACTGCTTTTCTTTTGCTGCTTTTAGGATTCTCTTTGTCTTTCACCTTTTGCATTTTAATTATGATGTGTCATGGTGTGGGTCTCTTTGGGTTCCTCTTGTTTGAGACTCTACTCTCTGTGCTTCCTGGACTTGTATGTCTATTTCCTTTACTAGATTAGGGAAGTTTTCTATCATTTTTTTCAAATAGGTTTTCAATTTCTTGCTCTCCTTCTTCTTCTGGCATCCCCCAAATGTGAATGTTGGTATACTTGAAATTGTCCCAGAGGCTCCTTAAAATATTTTTATTTTGGGGGATACTTTTTGCTCTTCTGATTGGGTGTTTTCTGCTCCTTTATATTCCAAATTGCTGGTTTGTTTTGTGGCTTCATCTACTCTACTGTTGATTCCCTGTAAATTATTCTTCATCGGTTAGTGTATCGTTCATTTCTGACTGGTTCTTTTTCATGGTTTCCATGAAAAAGCATTGAAGTTCTAAGTTCAACTACTCTTCCCCTAAGTTCATTGAGCATCCTTATAACCAATGTTTTGTGCTCTGCATGTAGTAGATTTCTTGTCTCCATCTTGTTTAATTTTGGGGGGGAGTTTTGTTCTCTTCATTCATTTGTGATGTGTTTCTTTGTTTCCTCATTTGGTAGCCTCCTTGTGTTTGTTTCTATGTATTAGATAGAGTTCCTTGGCATAGCAGAGTGGTTTAATGAAGTAGGTGTCATATAGGATCCAGTGGCAGACTCCCCAGTCACCCAAGCTGGGCACTTCAGGTGCACCCCCCACTGTGGGCTGTGTACACCCTCCTTTTGTAGTTGAGCCTTCATTGCTGTTGGCACATCAATTGGAGGGATTTACCCCCAGACCAATCAGCTGCAAGGACTGGCTATGACCGCTGATCACTATGGAGGATCAGCTGTACAGTGTCCTACTCCACAGAACAGGACTTACTTCAGCAGGGTTCTGGTGCTTGCTGAGTTTGCCCCTTCAGTGTGTCACTGTGGAGGTGACTGAGTTGTGCTTCAGTGTAGTCTGAAATTGTCCACTGGCTGCACTGGCTCTAGGGCCTCCCCGGAGGTGCTGGCCAAGTCAGCTACCACCTGTGTTCTGGCCAGATCCACCCAACCTGAGTTACAAAATAATCTGCAGGTGGCCGCTTCCTGTGCTGGGCTTGGTGTTGCCCAGGAGATGATTGGATGTTGCTGCTAGTGCCTGGACTGGGGCCACTTAGTGAGAGGTGCAAGGCACACTGGAGCCAGATTCTGCTTGTTTGGGAGATTTTAGAAAAATCTGAAGCATGAGCCAAGAAAGGTTGTTAGTATGAAAAAGCTACTGGAAACAGCTTGACTAAACCCGAAAGTTTGGTGGGGCAAGGTCTCAGGAAATCACCAGCGTGGGGCAAACAGTGAAAATTTGGCTGTTGGAGACTCATGTATGGTGCCCATCTGCTGGCTCTGTCAGGGGAGAGCTCATCAAAGGAACAATGGTCTCTGCCAGCAGTTTTGTCTGGAGGAAAGCTGCTTCCCTACATCTTGCCTTGGTGTTGGACAATTCATTTCCTCCCTGTAGGTCCCTGGTGCCTTTCAAGCTGCTATCCCAGTTCTGGAGCTCAGAGGGAGTGAGTCAAAGTAAGTCTCTGTGTGGGCCCTGTAAGAGGAACTGTCTGGGACTCCAGAAGCCCTCCATCTCATGCAGCCTCAATTCCTGCTGGGTGTTTTTATTATTATTATTATTATTATTATTATTATTATTATTTTATTGATTGATTTGAGAGGGAGAGAAAGAGTGACACTGATTTCTTGTTCTATCTATTTATACATTTCTTGGTTGATTCCTATATGTGCCCTGATGGAACTCACAACCTTGGCATATCCAGATGATTGTTTAACCAACTGAGATACCCATTCAGGACTCCCACTGTTTTTTATAGCCAGAAGTTATAGGGGCTTCTCTTCCCAGCGCTGTAAACCTGGGCTTAGAGGCCTAGTGTGGGGCTGATGCCCCTCAATCCTCAGGTGAAACCTCTGCAACCAAGTTATCTTTCCTGATTTTTATCTGCATTAAGTGGGTGTGGGACCAGCTTGTTCTGCATCTCCATCCCTCCTACCGGTCTCAATGTGGCTTCCTCTTTAAATCCCTAGTTGTAGGACTTCTATTCAGCTAGATTTCAGGTGGTCCTGGACGATTGTTTTGTAGTTTAGTTGTAATTTTGATAGGGTTATCAGAAGATGTAAGTGCCGTGCTTACCTATGCTGCCATCTTTGTATCTTTCTTTAAGATTTTATTTATTTATTTTTAGAGAGAGGGGTTGAGAGGGACAAAGAGATGGAGAGAAACACTGATGTGAGAGAGAAATATCAATTGGTTGCCTCTCCCATGCACCCTAATCAGGCACTAGGCCCACAACCCAGGCATGTGCCCAGACCAGGAACAGAGCCAGTAACCTTTAGCTTTATAAGATGATGCCCAACCCACTGAGACATGCCAGCCAGGGCCATCTTTGTATCTTTAACAACAAATTTGATGTGATTTCAAAGGCTTTCAGAATGAAGGAATCTAAAAGATAAAATGGATAACACATTGGTTTAACTTCATATCAATGCTAAGCAGATGGCAATATAAAAACTCCTTGCCAACCAAAGGAAACAAATTTTAAATTAAAGTCTTACGTTATAACCTGATAGAAACTTACACTACTTTCTTTGCCTTTTCTCACCATTATATTTTAATACCCAAGGGGATATATAACAAGAAAAAAATGCACTGAATATGGAGATAAGAGAAACTTGTATGACACAGTCTGGAGAATTTCTAATGAGAACCTTGTCAGCGGGTGTTAGACTGAGAAACACAACATTGAAGAGCACATACCCCGCCTTACCTCATTCCCCACCATCTGCTGCTATGGCCAGACACCCAGAGAGCCCACCAGCAGCCACATACCCAATGGGAACTCTCCAGAGCAATCAGGGCCCTGCCACTCACTTGTACCCCCATAGCAGCACATTCAGACCCGACTCTGAGAAGAGGGCACAGGGAGAGAACTGGCTATGTCACATCGTGTTCTGGGATATGCAGTCATCCCAGAAAAAGCCTAGAAACTGTCAAGGGCCATGTACCACGTGCAGAAAGAGAAGAGCTGCACATTAGCGTTCTCTTCCATCTTCGGAGAACTTGGGAGGCAGAGGGGAGAAGGTCCATCTCGGTCCAGCAGAGCTCCTTTCAGGGTTTTCTGGCCAAGCCCAAGGATTTGGGCCAGGAGCAGTACTTGGCAAAGTTGCCTGTAAGTGTGTGTTGGAAGTACCCACAGGCTAGGTGGCCCCTAAGCAATACCCTGTAAAAGTCTATGGATAGATATCAGGCCTAGATAGTTGTTCCCTAAAACATTAGTTAACTAAAAAGTAAAGATATGATCAAATTAGCCAATGAAGGCCCTAAGGAAAACTTCAGGTAAACAGAATTATTTGAGGACTCAGGAAGAGTAAATAGCTGCAAATGAGTTCTTACAGGAAACAGAACTGAAAAGTAAAAACCATCTGTTTGCGTGTTCATTGACAAACCAGAAGCTCCCAGGGGTCAGAGGTTGAACACTGCGCTGTCTCTTAATACCATGTCAGTTTAACACTTTGTGGGAACTCAGAGGCCCCTGCTGGCTCCTGTGAGTGGGACCTGTCTGCACTGGGGCTGGCAGAGAAACGGGCGGCTGTCATCAGGGTGATCAGGTACAGCTGCTGGGAGCCGGTGGTATTGGGGATGGGGCAGGCTTTAAAAGCAGAGGAAAGGAGGCAATTACTTTTACCCAGGAAGCAATTTCTTTTCTTATCTCCTCCCTTGTCATACTTTTGACGCATTATTATTGAGTTTAGACTGCATAGAATATTCAACTTCCTGGATTTATTTTTGTATGGTTTCCTGTCTGGAGATCTTTTGTGCTAATGCAAGGGACTGTAGAGTAGTATTTCCTCAGTCCTTGTTTTTTGCTACAGCGTGGATCAGAGTAAATCAGCCCACAGTCACCACTGGCACTGAGGATGAGACAACAGTATTATTATTTCTTTACGACAGATGAAGCATCGCACTAGGCTTTTCAAATAAGAATTCACATGTAATTATCTCAACACCCCACAAGGTGAGTGTGAAAAGCCCTGCTTTGTGGATTGGGCAACTGGCTCCCAGGAGGGAAATGTATTCATTTGTTCACACGGTGAAAGCAGGATGTGAACTCAAGTCTAATTTACTCCAAAGCTTTTTCTGCCAGAACCGTACTCTCTCAACACAACACACTCACAGGAGTTGACGGCTTTCTCTACAACTTCCCTGTCTTCCAGTTAAATTGGTCTTTTAGGCAGGATTACAGCCCTGAGTTATTTCCCTTAATAACTAATTTAAGCTCCCTTCCCTAATTTCCCGGGGTCAGTTTGCTGTTTCCATCTGAGCTCGGACTCTGAAATTCACTTGCACATTGGCGTACATTCTCTCTTTTGGGCCAGGCACAATTGACTGGCAATTGTCAGCCAATTATAAGGCAGTTATCACAACCTGTTAGCAATGTGCTAGACAAAGGGAGGAAGAACCTTAGGCAATGTTAAGAAGAGACTAATTTGCCCCCCTACTTTCCAGTATCCGTCACAAAATTTTAAAAAAATTGTTACCCAAACCAGCATTATTCACTTTGATAAGTTACCTCATTCACTAGATGTGACTTCAAATGAGTTTCTAAGAAAATGAAATCCATGTTCAAAGGGCAAAAATTTGACATAATTCAAATATTTAAAAAATGCAATATGGGTTTGGAAAGCAGTTCAAAATGAGTCCAAAAATAAAGTATGAGCCATGATGGGGTTGTTACAGGACAGGCCCATGGCGAGGACAAAATGCTGTTACCGAATGGACCCTCCTTCTCCCAGGGTCCCCCTGTACTAGGTTCGCCTTGCCCGCAGCCAGGAAATTATAGCTCTCAATGTCAGAGACTGGTGAAGAGGAAAGGAATTATTATTCAGAAAATTGTACAAACTTAGAGTAATGACTTAATGTCTTCATTAAAATCCCACAGTCCCTTAAAACACCCACAAACACACACAGTCCTTCCTTCCCTACTTTGCGCAGTCAGGGGTACCATATCTCAGGAAAAGAAATAGGAGTCTGTGGCTCTAGCCCCGGTTCTTCCCAGTGATCTGTGCTCAGCTGGTAGGTCTCCCTCGGTTCCCAGCACCATCAGCTGTGTCACCGCCGGGATCTCCAGTTAATCCAAAACCACGTGGCACCTTCTCACGGCCCACCAGCAAGAGTCCTTTCACCCCTTTCCCTCCCGCAGTATCTCTCCTGAATCCTCCCAAACTGCTAAGAGAGAGCTCTGCATCACTGCTACATCTCGCTTTCTGGCTTCCTAAGCAGCGTGGCAAAGGGAGCCCCAAAGCCACGTGGTTCTCCCTTTCTCACCAAAGCCGGTGGCCCCCTCCCAGCATGGCTGCCCCACCTGGGTTGAAATCCCAGCGCCAATCTTCCTCTGCAGCCCCATTTCCAACTCCTCCCACAGTCAGCTACACTTGCCAGCATTCCCATATTTTTCCAGCTTTTCTGGGCTGCCGTAATAAGTCCAGGCAGGCATGGCCTGGGGCCTGGAGCCAGTCATCTCTTAGCTCTTATGCAAGCTCTGTAACCAGGGGGAGTTGCCTCCCAGTTAGGTCAGAGGATGAAGTCACTTCCATCTCCCTGGCTCAAAGCATACCACAGCCATTTAACATATCTATGAAACCACTTAAAGGTTATAGATATGTTAAATGACCATGCCAGAGGTTAGTTGCAAAGCTTGCTATGCAGGAGAACTCTCAAAAACCTTGCTCCATGTGTCCCATACCCCAGGTCAGACTGTGGGGGTGAGGACATCCCATATTTTTTTAGTATTTCCTAGGCACCCTAAGTTGTGGACCCCATTACAAATACCTATTTGGGGAACCCACCGGCAGCATCCTGTTACAGTGTGGTTGGAATAAACACAGTCTTTCAAAGTGACCATATTAAAATGAAGCATTTTTTAAATAAAAATTTTCTGGCATGTTATTTAAAACTTTGAGTCATTTTTTTTTGTAAAGTTTCCTGAAAGCTATTATCTTTCCAATAAATATTATTTAATGCTTAGATGTGACAGAGTTGGCTTATGTTACTTACAATTAAAAGCACTAATTAATACAAAACTTCAAACCTGAAGTGAGGTGTTCAAGTCGCAGATCTTAAAAATAGGACCTTAAGTATAACATTTGTCTTATTCAAGGTGTGGAAGGAAGCCATGCACCGTGGCTCATTTTATCGTGGCTCAGCTCCATTTAACCCACTATGGAAAAAAAAAACGGTAATACAGTTAACTGTTAGCATTCGGCTCATATTCCTTTTGTATGGAACTTCAGGGGACTTGGCAGAAAATGTCAGATTATTAAAGGATATTGGCTACTGGTCGTGGTTTTCAGCAAGTGTGATGTTCAAAATATGATTTTAACAGCTGGGATATCCCTGGGCCCACCATTCAGAATGAACGTCAGGTGTGGAGCAGGCTCCTGAGGCCCTGCTGGACCCCACACGCACCCTTCAGTATTGGCCGTGGTGCCCTCTAGGATGTCAAGTGGGAGCCAGTGCACCGGGGAAGGGTGGATGGCAGTGAAGGGACAGGAAAGAGGCTTAAGGCTGGAGCTCTTTCAACGTTTTAACAACAGTTTGGGTCCTACAGTTCAACTGGTTAAATGTCACTTCTGGCCTATGGGAAGATCCTGCAAGAAACAAACTCTTGACCAAGCGGTTCCATTTCCCAGAAGCAGAAAGACACCAGAATGCAGCTGACCTTTCCCCTGCGACCCAGTAGTCCAGGACCTGTGGGGGCGAGAGTTAAATTCTCCGTGTGCGTGACAGCAGGGTGATGGAATGGAGTGCACACGGGGTTCAGCCCAGGGTTGTCCTCGGAAATGGAGGAAGCCCGGCACCTGGCCCCTCTGCCTCCGATGAGGCTCCTGCCATGCCTTTTCTTTCTGGTGCTTAATGCAGGACAAGAATCTGGTAGCTCTGCAGACATGAGGGACCTGGACCCCAGCCCCCCAAGCGTGTCATGCCTATAGAGGTGCTCATTTCCCCACTGTCACACACTCCCCACTGGGATGGAGAGGAGATCGGCTCTGCCTCCCCGTCCAGCCCATTGCTTTAGGCTGTGCAATGGCAGTAGCAGGTTAAGGTTCGTTGGGTCCACGGTGCAGAGCCCCCAGGCCTTTTGCTAAGATGTGAATACTGGGAGGGAATGCGGTGTGATCCAGGGTTGAGGACAATGGTGTTAAATTTTATTGCTTTGCTAACCAGCTATGAATTTTTCCCGGAATGGAATAGCCTGGCAACTTAGCAGGGTTTTCAGAAAGTTGCACTGACAAAGAAAACCCACCTTAGGAAAAAGCCCATGATACTTAACTCCTAAAACTATTCCCAGGCTCCAGAATCAACAGGAAGGGGACTGCTAAAGCAGCCCCCTGAAGAGGAATCATGCTTCCATGCTTCTGTCCACGGTCCTGCAGGTCACGGGACATGCAAAATCTCACCAGCATGAGCATCAGGGAAGCTAGGCCAGGCGCAGATGCAGAGGAGATGCTTTGGACCAGTCTATCATACACGCCTCATACGTTTCAGTCTCCCCTTCGCAGATGGCAGCTCCCGCCGTGGCTTTCCTGTTTCCTCTCCACTATTGGTTATTCATCACGCTGGGGGTGGTCAAAGTATCAACTAACTGTAAACTGACAGTCTAATAAAAGCCATAACCAGACATAGCCATCACCCAGAGAGGTCCTGGTCTTGCAGCTAGATGAGATAACTGGGTGAGATCTGGGGTGATTTCCCTTTCAGGGGGTGGTGGAAAATGTATATGTGATTTCCCATGGGAAGGTTGTGTTACACTGGGATTTCTGGAACGGTGACTATGGGAATAGTTAGTGTGAGCCCTGGGCAGCTGTGAGGCGGACTGTTACAGACTATGTAGCTGCATTTATCCGCCTAGCAGACTTTCCTTGGCCTTTCTGACATGAAGAGCTTTTGCTCTCCTGGCCATCACTGTGGCCGCTGAGACCATGCCCGGCCGAGAGTGAGCCCCCATCGCCCTGTGAAGCGATTTGTTTTGACGTGGTCACATGGCCCAATCGATGGGCAGAAATAAGCTTTCCCTGCTGATGGTTGGGAGCCATAGTCAATGACCGTGGTCCCCAACCTGTGAAGCCCTAGTTTCTAGTTCCCATAGCTCTTCCGAAGTGTTTGTGAGCTACCTGTGTGCATGTGTATGTGTATAAAATTATACCTACAAGTACAATTCTACATATCATTGTAATTATGCATGGACTCATATGTAGTATATACATGAATTGAGTTTCCTTTACTCACCACCAAAAAAGTACATGTAATAATATAACTTTGGCTTCTATAACTAGCAACAGAATGACCAACCCCCCCGCAAAAGAGCAGCCCTTCTGTCCCATGTATTATTTCAACAAGTCTGTCATCACGGTTTCAGGGGTTACGCACAGAACGCTCAGAGATTAAAGCTACTGTTGTGCAGGCGGCATTGCTGTGTAGAAAAAGCAGGAAACCACCATACCTGCCTCAGTTTCCACCAAAAGCCAAACAGCTGGTGATGGTGATAGCAAGAGTCCCCCCATTCATGGTCTGCCAGTTCCTCATGGTCAATCGTGGTCTGCAAGTACTAAACAAGAGTTCCCAAAATAGACAGTTCATACGTTTTAAGTGGCTTGCCATTCTGACCAGAGCGATGAAATTTCGCCCCCCTCCCCCGCCCACCCTGCCCTGTCCGAGTGTGAATCACCCTTTTCCCAGCATCTCCACGCTGCATACACTCACTCGGCAGCAGCTGGGTTATTGGACTGTGTTCAAGAAACCCTTATTTTACTTACTAATGAATGGCCCAAAGCCATTCATGTAACTATTATTACAGTATATGGTTACAATTGTCCTATTTTATTATTAGTTTTTTTCTGTGAATCTCTTACCTTGCCTAATTTATATTTAAACTTTATCATAGGTGTGTATAGGAAAATAAATGGCATGCGTAGAGTTCGGTACTATTTGTGGTTTCAGGCATCCACTACGGCTCCTGGAATGTAACCCCCACAGGGGCGGGTGGGGACTGCTTTTACTTTGCATGCCTTACCTCTAATGCAAGATCTTTCATTGTAAGGATTTGCATCCCAGTTTACAAATAGGTAACTGAGATTCAGAGAGGTTCAATAACTTTACCAAACTCCCAGAGAGTGGAGGGCAGAGCTGGGTCTGAAGTCCAAAATTGATGAAAATTTGTGGCTTTGCTGATACCACTCATTTCCTCTCTACCGAGTGGGATTCCATCCTTCAAATAAACAGCAAGGGCAACCAGCTGGCCTGTCGGACCCAGCATTTTAGAAACAGACATGGAAAGAGAAGGGAGTTGAGAAGGAATGCGGAAGAGCAGCAAGGATTCGGTGTTGTTGAGGAAAATCATCAGTCCCTGCAATGGTGCAGCTTTTCAGTCTCCAAAGGCATTCTGTGCATCCAACAACGGACTGCAGTGCAGATAGTTTTCTCTAGTGATCGAGAAGAAGTAGAACTGAAGAGCGCTGAGGGCCAGGGAGGGAGCAGTGCACCCACAGAGCAAGCACAGGGCTGGGCATGAGCTGCCAGTTCTCAGGGCCTCGTGGCAAGACAGCGCAGGGCAGCCACCCGGCCTGGGGCCATCAAAGGCAGACGTCTCTCCTCCTTAGCAGGAGCACTGCATTGGTCAGTACCGCCAAAGTTATCTGCTGAGTGGTCTTCCCAGCGGGCTGCAGAGCAAGGAAGGCTGAAAGACTGCAGGGAGGCGGAGGGACGCAGGCAAGGCAGCCCCTGTCAATCAGATATGCAAATGGTTTGCGCTTAGGCAAGCTGCACGTTTTCCTTTGTTGATTTCTTTTTTTAATTGTTGTTCAAGTACAGCGTTCTGCCTTTTCCCCCCAACTCCTCCCCACCACCCCAACCCTCCCGGCCTCCCTCCCCCATTTCCACCCGTCCATATGTCCTTTCTAATTGTTCCTGTTAACCCTTCACCCTTTCCCCCCATTAACCCCTCCCCTCTCCCCTCTGATCACTGTCAGCCGGTTCTCAATTTCAATGTCTTTGGCTACACTTTGCTGGCTTGTTCCTTTAGTTGATTAGGTTCCTGCTAATGGTGAGATCATATGGTGTTTGTCCTTTGCTGATTTCTTTACACCACTATCTGTTCCTGCTCAAAACTAATCTTAGAAATAATGTATTTGTGTGTTTATCAGCCTGATCACACACCAAAAGCCAGGGAAATCAGGGTCCCCAAGAAAAAGAGGGCTCTCCCTTTCTTCTGGATTGCATCCAGGGTGTTATTAAGGTACTTGGTTATCTCCTGCTTTTAGAAACAAGATGCACTTCAGATAGTTATTTTTACCTAATGAAAAACGTCTGCTGGAATGAGGCTCATTCCCCCCAGGAGGTTCTAATCTTTCTAGGAAATGCAGGGAAACCTTGAAATTTTTCTCTTTGCACAAGCTGGAGCCAAATTTATTTTGCAGTTGACACAAAGGGACCCTTTGTGACATTCTAGCTTGAGGACACATTTCCAGACCTAACCTTGCCATTAGCTGTAACTTTTGGAGAATTAGTCACACATAACTAGGAAGGGAATGAAAACATTGATTCATAAGCTGAGCTCAGAAAATATGTCTGAGTCCGAAATGAGAGAAGAATGTGCTGGGTCAGGCTCCTGGCAAGATTAGGGGGAGAGATTGGTAAACCAGAGGGGGAGCACACACTTTTTCAGACCAGACTAGCTACTTCATGTCCCCTTGGCAGCCTGACATCAGGGCTGAGCCTAAGAAATGGGTAGCTCTGGTGAGTCAGTTCAGTTAAAAAAATCCCAGTGGCCTCAAATTCCAGTTCAAAATGACAGTGAACAGGGGTCCCTCTAAGGCTCTTTTGAACTCTGCGTTAAAAGATCCAACAAGGAAATTTAAAGAAATACACAACAGCAGAAAATTCAAAGCAGCAGGCAGATCTTTTATATGGATCCACCGTAACCCACTAGTAGTCAGCGATATCCTGCTGAAGGGAGCCCTACTGTGTGCAGTCTTCAGCTGGAGGCCGGGGGGAGAGGGGGGCAGCCTGGATGATTGCGGAGGAAAGTCAAAATACTCATGGAGTTGAAGGAATTTTTTTCAGGTCACTGATTCCAGAAGTCCAATGTATACATTCCTTTTTATTGCCCTGTCACTGAACTAAATTAGCTGTCAAGACTGAATTTCCACTAATGGTTGAAAAGATAATCTTGCCAGTTCAAGGTAGCTCAGATACTTCTAGTTTTAAGACAATTCAAGATTTTGTCCTCCCTTTTATTTTTGTCCTTCTCCTTGGGACAAGGTTTGGGGTAGAGAGGCTGAGCTATCATCCTGTCATTGGGTAGGGGTGACAGCCGCCCTACAGGGCATCCTCCCTCCTTGTTGCCTGCACTCACTTCCACAAGTTCTCTGCAGTGCCTGTGTCTTCCCCCACCCCCCCACCCACCCCCGCCTCAGGCCAGAAGTACCACACATACTGAACCTTCCTCACCCTGAGCACAGGCCCTTTGGGACACAGCCCTCTCAGAACTGTCAATATGAGAAGCATTCAGACCTGTACAGAATTTTTGTGAGTTTATTTGAGCCAAACTGATGACAATTGCTAGGAAGTAAAATCTGAACAGATTGAAAAAATGCTCAGGAAAAATGGCAGCTCTGCACTCTGCTTTATACATTACAATCGAAAGAGAAGGTGTAAGTGGGTTACATAAAATCTATTGGTGATAGATTAATGTAACAGGGTGCAGCCAAGAGGGGGGCTCCAAAAAGGGAGTTGGAATGGGGCCCAGAACTCAGGGTGTCCAGGGAATATTAGACAGACATATAAGATGTCCTCGCCCCTTTCCCCTCAGGTGTGAGTTGGGGGAAGGGACAAATGGAGCAGGGCCATTGTGTTGTTTTGCATAGCAGGGGTTTTGCAGATAACCTCCAGAATGGTCATTTAACATATCTATAACCTTTAACTGGTTTCATAGATATGTTAAACAGCTGTGGCCATGCTCTGAGCCAGGGGGGTGGAAAGGACTTCCCCCAGGACGTGACTGGGGGAGGAACCCTAAGTTAAAGCGCCTGCGTGGGAGCTTGGAGACGATTGGCTCCAGAAAATGAGGACACGCCTGCCCAGACTCATGATGGCATCCCAATAACCTTGGAAACATACGGGAATGCTGGCAGGTGTAACCGATTGTAGGAGGAGTCGGAAATGGGGCTGCAGAGGAGGATTGGCGCCGGGATTTAAACGGAGACGTGGCAGCCATTAAGGAGATCCATGCGGTTTCACCAGAGTGCAGGGCCCACAGCCCTGTGAGGGAAAATCACCATGTGGCTTTAGCAGAGAATTGCCACTCGGCTTTGCCTGAGTGGAAACCCTCTCGCAGCTTTGCCAGAGGGAGAGATTCCATGTGGTTTCACCAGAGTGCAGGCCCCTGCAGCTTTGGTGAAGAGGGAGAGCCATGAGGCTTTGCCAGAGTGGGGACCCCTTCCCCACAGCTTCGGTAGAGGAGGGACCACGAGGCTTTGGGGTGCTCCCTTTGGCTGCATGGCCTGGGAACAAGAGAGACTTTGCTTAGAAGAAGGGTGAAAGGACTCTTGCCAGTAGGCCATGAGAAGGTGCCACATGGCTTCAGATTAACCAGAGATCCTGCCTGGACGACGACATAGCTGATGGTGTCAAGAGCCTGGATCCCGGAGGTGTGCCTCTCTTCCTTGTAATTACGGTACCCTGACTTAGGGCAGAGGGAGATAGGAAGCACTGTAGGCGTCTGTGGGTATCCTAAAGGACTTTGATATTTTCTAATGGAGACGTTAGGTTGCTGCTTTAACTCTGTATAGCATTAAATAAACATTTCCCTTCCTTTTCACAAATCTCTGGCTTTGAGAGGCATCTTTCCATAAGGCGGAGGACAATAACGGACCTTTCTGTTGGTCGGTAACATTAAGAGGGTGGGAGAGAGAGCAGAGTGGGGAAACTTCTAGGATTGGATAAAAAGTAAAATGATAGACGTATACTTCTTTTACATCGATGGGTACAGGATAGTTAACAGTCAACAAATAGCTCAATAACAATGAAGGGATTTGTGGTCTCCACTCTGGTGCCCTGTCTGTGCTTTGAGGGGTCCGGAAAAAGGAAATTACTTTGACATTCCAAAGGTAAGTTATCGTGGACACAAAAAGACAGCAGACAGGCTCAATTAAGGTAAATACTGACTTCTGTCAGGGAAGGGGCTAGCCTGGGATGTGACTGCCCACCATAAGCTGCTTTTAGTTAACGTTTTAATTTCAGCCCATCCTGTGTGGTTACTTTCCATCTCTGAGTTTGTACAGCCACCACACAGGCCTGAACTTGTAGGGTTCGGTGTGTGGTCCCTTTTCATTCACAGAATTCTGCAGCTTCTTTGTGGGGCTCAGGAATTTTAGGTTGGAAATTAGGGATACATTTTGGTTTTATGGGTCCTGAAATTTACATAATTTGAAAGACCTCTTCTAAGAAAAAAATACAAATTAGAAACAAAAGTGAAATTTTACCTAAAATAAGAAAAGAAAAACAACAAATTGCACGTTAGAAAAAGCTGACATCACAAAATCTAGAAAAATACTTCTAATTAATGATCTTTGTTCAGTAATACTTTTGTCCTTTATTTTTTTTGGCATATTCTTTGATTGCCTGTTATATGATAATAATTTTACAATGTTATTTTGAAATAGATAATTCAGTTTTTCCTTTAGCGTAGTCAATAAAACACATGGATTCACACACAGACACCCTCTGTCTTAGTGTCTTGATACAAGCTTGAGCCTTACCAACGCAGAAATTCTGCTGAATTCGATTTTGTGTAATTTCCATAAAAAACAAAACAGAAAACAGTATGTTTCCAAGAGGAGGGAACTTCAACATTGAAAATTTTGGAATTTGGCGATGAGTTCCAAATTCTAAGTTTACATTTAACACTTCTGTTGCTTTGGAAGAACTTCCCACAGATTAGCTGCTGGTAACTTCAGTTACGGTTCCTTTTCCTCTGTCCACATTTTCCCAGTAGTTCTGGGCACCACAGGGCACATTTGTATTACAATGCGTCCTTTGACTCTGCCTCTTCCCATCATGACACCAGAGGACATGTTGGCTCAGTTTAAGGTAATACGGGTATTCCTGGAAGCTATTCCCGCACCAGGATGGCTGTACAGGGAAGTGCCTGCAAGCCACGTAAATATATCCCAACTCAGGCAGCTGGAATGTCTCCTCAATGCGGCACATTCGTGTGTGTGCGTGTGTTTATTTTTAAAACGCAGATCCCAAACAGCTTATGGCCACTCCACACAAGGGAATGGTGACAAAGGGACAGATGGAGAAGAAAGAGACTGTTCTTAACTGATTGCAACTGGGAGACCTTACTTGTGAACACATGGTTGGGTCCCTCCCAAGGTTTCTAAGTGGAAGGCTCAGGACCCAGGTTTCCTTAGCCTCACAGTCATCCTCTGCTGGGAAGGGCTGATTGTCTGAGGCTGTCCTGAGGTGCAGCTAACCCGACCCTCCCTCGGGCACCCTCCCTCGGGCATTGCCTCTCTGTCACTCAGGAGCAGTGTTGGGGGAGGTTTGCCGCTCCGGACTCTGCTCTGACCGTTGTGTTCTAAAGATGCATCCACTGCCCTCAGATTGGCCCTAAAAATATGCCCTGGGTTCCTATCGCAATTGCGGCTCCTGAAACTTTAGGCAAGGGTCTGAGTCCATTCTTGGGGCACCTGGCAGCATCCAAGTTCTCATTAAATCCCAGTAGTTTTCCCTGACTGCTGACTAATTGAACTCTTACCTCACTTAGAGGAGAAAAATTTTGACATCATATATTTTTTTTCAAACTTTGTATTTTATGGCATAAAATCTATACTTTGAATTCTCCAAGCTTGGTCCTATTTCCTTTAGGAGCCAATCCATTACTGTTTTTTAGAATTCAAAATAAAAAACTATTTCTCTCTCATGCACCCAGTTCCTATAAATCAATAGTGCATTCATTGGCTTTCAAGACTGCATACTCTTTATCTGAGATTTGCAAGTCTGTTTAAGAACCCAAAGGTCAGGAAAGTGGCTCTTTGTTGCCTGTGTATTTGCTTCCTTTTAAGTGCTGTTTGAAAAGAAAGCCAGCTTTACAGCATGAAGTGGGGGAGGGTAGAGAATGGGACAGGGCAAAGCAACCTGTGAATATCCCAGCATAAGTTTCTGCTCTAGGAAATATTGTTTCGTTTCCAGGTTCTAGAAAGATGAACTAGAATTATTGGTCAGATGGCAGAGCTGTGGTATATCAGTCAGGACCTCATTGCACATAAATAGAAAAACAGTTAATGTCAGAAATTAGGTGCTTTCAGATTTTTGGTAAGGTTAGAGAAGCAGCCTGGGTCTCCAGGAATGAGTTTTGGAATAAAACTGACTAAAAGAACTGCTACCTGTGCCATAATTAGAAAACTGGTGGATCAGGAAGCCACTGTACCCCACGCTGGCTCCAGGATCGCACACTACTCAGGCTCTCGCTGGGGATCAAGAAGCTGCCACCAGAGGAGCTGGAAGCCAAGCAGTCCCATGCTAGTTAGAACTACACCAGCAACATAGGTTCCTTGGATGCTGACACCCTTTCCCCCTAAGAACTCCAGCCTAAATTCAGGTCTCACGTGAATGCATCTGGTAACCCCAGTGCAGGGAAGTCAGGGACATATAATTTTTAGCTTCTCAGCCTCTGTAGTGGAGGAAGGCGCACCAGGAGGAGGTTGGAAGAGATGTTAGCGCCCCAATCTGCCATCTGTCTGCTGGGGCCACACACAATAGGCCACATTCACCCACATCTGCCTCTGGGAACATAAGTTCCTTCTCAGACCAGCTCCTGTTTCAGCAAGATGCCCAGGGCACACATAAAAGGAGCAGCTTCGTCTGCAAATTTAGATTCGAAGCTGCCTAACATAACCATCAAATCTCACTGCTTCCGCCGTCCATATTTTTTGTCTCATCCCTTCTGATTGGCTTATAATCCATTCCACCTTGGTCTTTGTCCCAGGTAGGTAAGTCTATACATCTTTGCTCACCTGATGGAATTTCTGCAGATGCCTATACAGCCCCATGACTGTCCGCCCCCGTGGAATGTCCCCGAATATAGGCATCCTCTTTCACTTCCAACCATTTTGTCTTCACTTCTGGGTGTGACTTGTTTACAACCAAACCTTAATGCCGGGAATAATCTAGTTTTACTTTGTCAACAACAAGCTTAAAAAACATCTCAGTTGGCAGCATTTCATAAAACAATGCTCTCCTAAGGGGGTCCTAGTATCGATGATTGAAAATCTGATTTCTTGAAAGCACAACAGGAAAGAGTCAGTCCTACTGGTGGTTCACACTGTGTGAATCTTACTTTTCTCCACAAACATGCATCTTGCCTACAAAATGCTATGTGGGGTCATGACCACAGTAATTTCAGTAAATGAAATTTCAATTCAGTTTATTATATTACACTAAATGATGTCAGACCAAGATTAAGTAAGCCTGTAGAAACGATCATCCTTTAATCATGGAGAAATTGAAAGCTGCATTTTATTCATGACTGAGCATAAAGATCATGCTTAGACTTCATTGTTTAGTAAAATTTGATGCATAGATTCGCTCTTCCCCTAGTGTTAGTTTCATTCAGGCATGTCATTTTCATTCCTCCTAATTCACTCATTCAGAGAATCAGTATGGAAAAGTATAAAAGACATCAATCTTAATCTCATAGTAATTTGAGTAAAGGTGCACTTGAATTTACATGTCCAGGTAGTACTACCGCAGTATTTCACTGTGACACAAAATTAGTTAAGTTTGTTGGACATATGGTGGGAGAAATGGACAAAGATCATACCAATGCATTGGTCACTTGGACTCCTCCAGCAGTGCCATTGGGCGTCCTTTCTGGGACACGATCTTGCTCCTGTCATCCTTCGCTCCCTGGCCCAAGCACTCAGTGAGGGTTGTGCTCGCATGACCACATCTCACGCCCTCCTGCTGACTTCTACACTGACCACACAGAAAACTTGTGGCCGGACACTGCATGCTGCTGCCTCCTGCATTCCTGCTACTGCCCAGATCAATCTACCGCTCTGACCTTGGCCCCTCATCCTTGAGAGTGTCCGTGAGTGGGGTGCCTCTGAGAAACTGTAGCACTGCTCCTTGGGGCAAGGATGCCCCACCTCAGTCTGGATCACAGTTCTTACCCTCTATCATCCCCTCTGGCTGGAGCATGGCAGAATGTCCAGTTTTCCACTGGGCTTCCCATTTTTGCATGTCCATGTCCACATGTCCCTTGCCTATCCACAAGAAAATGGAGACCAGGTGTTATAGGGCAAGGAAATGCTAAAAAGGATCTGTTTGCCACAGGAGAGTGAAGGGTGGCAATCAAACACTTATCTATTTACTAACTTTGAAGGCTCTGTACCCTTCAAACCCCCAGCTGTCCCCTAGCACATGCACACGCACACACCCCTTGTGGAATGACAAAGAATTCACAGAAGGACACACATAGAAACTATGAGAGCAGATCATTTTGATACCTCATACACCACCAACTCCAGAGCAGAGATTCGGGTGACAGTGGGAGCTGCTGCCTCTACAGCCAGGGGACAGATGACTTCATACCTGCTATTTCAAAACAGTCCTTTCCCTGACTCCAGCCAACCCATGCTGTTTGTGGATGGCCTGACATTACTTTCATGCTGTATTACTTTGGTTTGGTTTTGTTTTAAATTTACATGAAGAATGACTTCTTTTTCTGAGAAAGGGGAAGGGAGGGAGAAAGAGTGGGAGAGAAACATAAATGTGAGAGAGAAACATTAACCGATTGCTTCTCATACACACCCTGACTGGAGACTGAACCTGCAACCCAGGCATGTGCCCTGGCTGGAAATTGAACCCACAACCCTTCACTTTGCAGAATGTTGCCCAGCCAGCTGAGCCACACCAGTCAGGGCATGAAAAATTATTTTAAAAATACAGAACAGAAATCTCTCCACACTTCTTACAACTATCTCTTCTACCCAAGATGTCACAGTCCTACACATCTTATCTCTTTTGCCCAGCAGAATAACACATCTTTTAAACAACATCTTATGGAATATTTTAGACGCAGAGAGAGGTATGAAGAATGATATAGCAAGAAGACAAGTACCTGCCATGTAGCTGACTTAAGATGTAAAATGTTCTCAACACCTTTGAAAACCTCTGTATCCTTCTTGACCAAATTTTTCTATCCCCCAGAAGTAACTACTATTCTGATTGTCATGACACACATTTCTTAACTTTTCTTATGCTCCGTGATCTGTTTCCAGGAAACTCAAAGTTAGGATTCTTCCCCTGGCCCTCTTTTGCCCCACTGGTATCTGGTTTCAGCATAGACCTGTATAATGTCAGGGAATGGGGTTTCCCTCATAGACCTGTATAATGTAGCATAGACCTGTATAATGTAAGGTGTATGGTTTTGATTTACAACTAAGGACCTAGCTGCTAAAGTATCTCATGTGATCCTCACACCTAGTCACCATGCATGATGAAGAATGTTGAGATGTCAATATCCCCAACCAGCACTCACCAATTTTCAGGGTGCCCTCTTCTGTCCATAAGCCCTTCTGCAGACCCAAGGCCCCTGTCCTGCCTCACTGAAATTGAGGACCTTTTCTGAGCACCCTGCTTGGCTCTGGGAGGCAGCTACTCCCATTCAACCCAAGTTTCACTAGTTGTGCTTTGCAATTTCACCTGGAAAAACATGTGCTTTTATAAATGTATATCAACATCACTTAGCTCTATTAACTTGAACTTACTGGTCTCATTATAAAAATTCTCAACATCAAGTTTTGTCTACTCAGTGTACCAGATCAACTGGTGGTATGTCAAAATATCTCATGACTGTCTTTTGTCCTACATTTATATTACTAATAGTGTATACTGCTTGCACAGGAAGTATAATGATTGTTATATTGTCATGTGGTTTACACGTGTTAGCAATAGTAAGTGATCCTATGTATTCCATTTAATGTGTTTGTGCTTGCATTACTGTTTGGTATATAATATGGATATAGATAGATGATAGATATCGATATTGATGGATGTAGATATAGATCTGTCAAGAGCTGTAAGAACTTGCTCTTCCCCGTTAGCAAGCTCCAGCCCGATAGCTCCCTTCAGTGTGTCTGCATGGGATATTGGCTTTGCAGGACAAAGAGGAGCCCAGGGGATCTACATATATATGAAGGAATGAAGAGTAGTGCCTAACCGAGTCCCTGGCATGAGGTACATTGCAAATAAATCCTGCCTGCTTTTCAAGAACCCTTTCCATCATAAGACTGGGCTTTCATAACTGACTCTTTGAAAGTTGTCCTTATTTCAAATGTGATTTCCTAGTCATCCTAGGAGACCTCCCTCATGTTCCTTTTTTCCCACTCATGAGAGTCTCTTTTATCTGATCAGAGATGAGATGAGGCTGACATCCTCCCTGCTTTCCCAGCCTGAAATCTGAGGCCCCTGTGGCTGCTTAGAAGGCAGGAAGAAAGGTCCTGCGGTGGTGAGTCTTACAGTGGTGAGGGAGTAAGAATGACCTGGGAAGCTTGTTAAAGTTCAGAGTCCCGGGCATCTGTGTTGCAGGATCTGATCTGGTGGGTTGGACTCTGTGTTTTAAAACACCTTCAAAGGTGCCCTCTTAGCGCAGTAGGCAGCGCGTCAGTCTCATAAAACACCTTCAGGTGAATTTGATACAAAGGGTCTTCAAATGACATCGTGAGGTGCACTGTCTACAGGACCCAACTTCTCCCACTGTTTGCGGATTTCAGGGCTGCCAAAGCAGGGTAGTTCAGTGAGGGATGACTTTCCTTCACTGGTATTACAGAAGGCTTACATTCATTAATTTACAAGGGAAACATTAATCTGCAAATACAAAATTAATTTCTGAACTGCTAATGAGGAGTTCTAGCATGTGCCCTCTACCAGATACCACCAGCTGCGGGAACCTGCTCCCTGCCATTAGCAAGCTCCAGCCCAGCTGGCTCCTTCCAGTGTGTCTGCAAGGACATTGGCTTTACAGGGCAAAGAGGAGCCTAGGAAATGAGATTCTACAGCAGGAATTTCTAAAACATGAGACACTGGTAACCAACCTATTAGTTTGGCTTTTCTGTTCTACCATTAAAATGATATTCAGCAATAAAAAGGGACATAAAGCTATATTACAATAACATCTTAACTAATATACAATTAAGAATTAGTGGTTGTGTGTGTGTGTGTGTGTGTGTGTGTGTATGTGCATGTTCATGTGTGTGGGGGGAGTGGGGGACCAGAGATATTTAGAGAAAGAGGCTATACCAAGTTATTGGATTATGGGCAATTTATCTTTTTTTCTTTTATACTCTACTTTTCAAATTTTCTGGAATGTGCATATAAAATGCATTAAAGAATTGAATGCAGGCCTTCCCATTCATCTTAATAATAATTCTAGTAACAGAGCATTACTAATGTCAAAAAAATTCATCCTTTTCAGAAAGCTGACCATTAGGAAGATTTGTTTGTTTGTTTGTTTGTTTTCAATATTGGAGAAAAAGTGGGTTTCCCTAAATCTCCAAATCATCATAATTTCTGATCATTTGGGCCATTCAGAATACACCTTATATTTCTTCCTGAAGACAGTTGTTAGCTATTATCACTCTCCTTTGGAATGTCATCCTTAAAGGTTAAGAATTTGTTGCCTACTGTAGCTCCAGTGTGCCCGAGACAGTGCCTGACATGAACTAATCACAGAGCAAATCTTTACTGAGTGGATTAAGCATGACCCAGATCTTCCATATCTTAGGTGTGGTTTTCAGCCTCTCTCTAGGTTAAATCCTTTTATTTCCATTCATTAATATCCTTAAATTGTGGCTTTTCAGAGATCAAATATGGTCTGACTCATATCTGTCTTTGGGCAATGTATCATGAATACCACTTGAGATTGCATTAGTTTATTTGGCAGTCACATCACACGGCAGGCAAATATTGATCTCTCTGCTAAAACCTCAGTAGTTTTTTATGGATGTCTCTGCCCACTCCTGACTCTTCATACTTGTATTTGTTAAGTTGTGTTTTTGTGACCCAGGTGTAAGACTTTTCATGAACCTTCATCAAATTAATCTTATTATATATAAATGCAAATGGTTTTGGATCCTTATTTTTTCCTTTTTCCATTATCATTTGTCCCCTTAGATTTTGTTTTTTATGTATTTATATCTCTTTGTAACTTTTTGTTGCAGACAAATCAGCAAGCTCTCTATCTTTTTCTCAGCTATGGGCAGGTTTCTACAACTATAAGAAATATCCCTCCAACCTGAAGTTGAGCCAGTTGCCCCTTGGGGCAAATTCTCTTTATAAATTACAAATTTCTTTATTATTACCCTATACTTTTCCATTTTACCTACTAGGTTATCAGAGGAGATCATGTCATATAGCTTATTGGGGCTTAAATATACAATCGCTATATATGAAGTCTGACTAGAAAAAGTCCAGCCATTGTTCATACAACGAGAACGGTTTGCATGACATCAATGTAATCTGGCAGCGAAGGAGAGTGGACTGGAATGCGCAAACATGAACACTGATGACTTCACTGTACTGGTCAGTGGGTGCAGTAGATGCCAATGAGTGAGCATGTGTACTGTGTGGCCATTACATTAAAAAAGACTGAGCAACTAGAGCAACAAATATGCATCAAATTTTGCATTAAGCTTGAATATTCCTCCACAGAAACTATTTGGATGACTCAAGCCACAGCTATGGGCAACTGGTGACTAGCAGCTTCATCATGACAGCACTGCTCATGCATCATGTCCGAGGTGGGTACTTTGGAGGGGACTGAGGCATCATTGTTCCATGTACGATATTTCCTATGTCTTGTATCTTCTTCGATAAATGTCTCTATTTTTCATATCACATGGCTGGATACCTTCTGAAGAGACCTCGTACTATGGAGGATGTAATCCAATTTATTCCAGTAGTCAGTCTCCCTCACTTCAAAGAATAAAACACAATGGGAAAATCACATTCTAATTCCCTATTAAGGAAGAGAACCATTTTCCTCATTGCTTCACGATCTGCCCAGTGGCCACGGTCTTCAACCCTGTCTTTGGTGGAAGTGGACCTCTGCCTTATTGTCTCCATTGGGCATCTTCTGCCCAATCAGCTCTCCAAGCGCTGGAGTTGTGCACAGACTATGTGTGTGGAGACTGCTAGCCGTTTTGGAGATACGCCTTTCATTTATTCTGTCTTGGGGACCTTCTCTTTCAACCCTGTACCTACCACAAGTTACTTGTAAGCACCAGGTGCAGTGTCTAGGGGTTTGTCATATCTGGCATGTTCTGATGCCTAGCTAAAGGTGCTGGTCATTAATTCCAATGTGTACGTGTGGGGGGTTGGGGATCCCCACACCAACAAGCAATTCTCCAATGCCCGGTGGGTGTCTTACAATTCAACCCAATTCTGACCTTGTCTACCTGGACATAGCATCAGATTCAATGGACTAAGGGCTCAGTCCTATGAATTGCCCTTCCCTCAACTTCAGACACCAGTCACAAGCCCATGTTATCACCTGCGCTTTTGACTGCTGGCTCTAGACCAAATGTTCTCACAACTTCCTCCTTGCGTTTGATTGTTTTGCAAGAGTGGCTCGTGGAACTCAGGAAACAAGTTTACTTATGTCGATGTAACAGCTATCCCCACCCGTAGAAAATTTTTGTAAGGGCCAAACTGATGGCATATGCCGGGGAGCCAGATCTCAAATACTCCAGAGAATAACAGTTTTTCAGTTTCTTTTGTGCATTTCAAAGTAAGGAAGAGATGTAAGGAAGATTACATGAAAGTGGGAGAAAGCCAGGCAGTGACTGGATTACAAAATAATTAAGGGATTAGGTACTCTTGTGGATGCTTTAGAAGTTCAGGCCTGAAAGGGAGCATTTCAAGCTGGTGTTAACCTAGATTCACAGAAGCAAAAGACAGGGCTTGCTTAAGGCAAAGATAAGCCTTTAGTAAATAAGTTATATGCTGAGGGTGGGGCAGGACTACCCACCCTGACGTGCCCAGTTAGGAATTTATAATCAGATCATCCTGTGTGGTTACTTTCCATATAATCCCTTTACTTCATCCACACTGACTTAATTACCTATTTTTTAAAAATCTCACCTGAGGATATGTTTATTGATTTGAGAGGGAAAGAGAGAGAGAGAAACATTGATTGTTCACTTCCTATACCAGGATCGAACCTGCACCCTTTTGGTGTACGCAATGATGCTCTGACCAACTGAGCCACCTGGCCAGGGCTTGATTACCTATTTAGTACAAAATTATACAACTCAGGAATAGATAAAGAGATGCAAAGGACAAGGTATGTAGGAAAGGGTGGGAGATTCCATATCCTCCCTGAGTGCACCACTCTCCCCACACCCCCATGGGTTCACCAGCTCAGGAGCTCTTCCCTTTGGGTTTTTATGGGGGCTTCATTACATAGTCTCTAGTGATTAAATCATTGGCCATTTGCAAAGGATTTAACTTCTAGCCCCTCCCCTTCCCCAGAGGTTGACTGACAGGACTGGAAAAGTTCCAACTCTCCAATCACAGGATTATTTCTCCTGGCAACAAGTCCAGTCCTTAGGTGATTTAGGAGATTTCTGAAAGTTACCTCATTAACATAACAAAAGACAGCTTTATCTTTTTCACTCCTCAGAAAATTCTAAGGGTTTTAGAAGCTCTGTACTTCTAAATGAGACTAAGACCAACATACATTTCTTATTATAAATCACAGCACCCCATTGGCCAATATATATATATATATATTTTTATTTTAGGGTTCTTAGGGTCCAAACTTGTGCATACACTCAGAGTAAACAAGCATTATGAGGATGATTCATGATAAAAAGACATGCCTACAAAAATTATATATGTACCACAGAAAAAAAGGTCCAAATAGTCCTTATTCCTAAGTTTCTCTGTGGCATTTTTACCACTCTTCCCCCCCCACACACACACACCGCCCTCATCCCCTGGGGCCCATTTCAGTCCCTGCACCAGAGCCCTCAGCAGGCTGTAGGTAGAAAGTTCCGACCATCCAGCTGCCAGCTGTGGAAGAACAGCTTCCCACAAGTCAATGTCTGGGACGGTTCTGTGTATCAGACTATCCCACTATAAACCCATGGTTCTCTTCACCAGCTGCCACCCTCTATTTTGGGGGGTGTGTGGGAGGGGTGGGTCTGGCTTCTCTTTCCTTATCCCTCTCCTTTTACTCCGAGGCTGACCAGGTGTGGTAGGCTGAATAATGGTCCTCAATAGCTGTCTAAGTCCTAATCTCCAGAACCTGTGCATATGTACTTTATATAACAAAAGGAGCCTTGGGGACATTAATAAATTAAGGCTTTTGAGATGGGGAGAATATCCTGATTATTTGAGTGGGCCAATGCAATCCTAAGGGTTTTTGTAAAAGGGAGGCAGGAAGAACAAGGACAGAGGCAATATGATAACATAAGCAGAGACAGAGAGACAGCGAGAGACAGAGAGAGAAGATGCTGCCACCTCTGAATATGGAGGAAGGGGCATCAAACCAAGGAATTAAAGCAACCTCGAAGAAAGACAGGTTCCCGCCTCAAGCCTCTAGAAGAAACACAGTCTTCACAATACACTTTAAACTTCTTACCTCCAGAAACATAAGATATTTGTATTGCTTTGAGCCCCGAGTTTGTGGTAATTTTTGAGAGTAGCCAGAGGAAACAAATGCACTGGCCCGCTAGGAATCCGGAGAGTGCCTTGATTAGCTCTGCACCCTGCAGTTTTTGAAACATACACGCATACAAAATAAACTTTCTATTTTTGTAAGAGTTTTACTGCTAGTAATTAGAGAGCAACCAACCATCTATAAACTTTTATATTCTTATAGTTGTAAGGAGGGGAAAATGGACTTCGTTGGTCTCTCTGGACAATGCTTACCATGTTTGAATAACACGAGAGTGAACATTGCCAGGAATTTCAGAATACACAAACAGCATTGTCGCTAGTGCTCTGTGTTTAGGTGGCATAGGTAATAATCTACTCACTTTCTTCTCTGTCCATTTTTGGGAATGCCTGATAACAGGGAAAAAATAAAGATTTTGACAACTGACAAATGTCAGGCTTAAAATCCTCACCAAAGGCAAACCTTGGAATATGTCATTCCCATCTAATAAAAAGACTTCCTGTGGGAAAGGAACAAGGATAGCCATCTGTTGGGAAAGTAAAGATCTGAGCCTTGTCCACTAATTCCTCCTTTAATATTTAGCTTCTAGAATATTTAGTTTGAATATTTAGTTTCTAGAAGTAGGTTCAAAGTGTGTTGTTGAGCAGATCCAGGCAGGGTAAGGGGAAGATTTAGCCTAGGAAGGAAGAAGCAGCAGCTAGATAGGTAAAATAGCCTATCTGAAATTATCCACTAATTCAAATTAAGGTGCATTAATTTCTCCAGAGGCTAACAGGATGCTTTGTTTAGGTGAAGTGAGCTAAATGAAGGTATTCTGTAATTCATCGCTGAAATTACTGCCTATCACTTCCATTTCTCATGGGGCTTAGCCATAAGTAAGCAGAGTATGCTCCTTGCTACTTAGAGAGTTGGTATGTGCTTGTTTTATTTCTATTTAAATGCAGAGCTGAATCCAAGTGGTGATATGATTACCAGTGTTCTCAGTGGAGAATTTAATTCCTCAATACATTGGAATATGTCCAATTTGTCCTGGTGGTACTGAGCATAGATGGATGTGAATGACATGACCAATTAAGGAACTCACCGATCAGTTAATCAATTAATAAGCACAAATTGAATAACTATGGAATGCTGGGTTAAACATTATGGGGACTATAAATATGCCTAAGAACTGGTCCCTGTCCTTAAATTATGTGGGAAATACTGAAGGATCATTTCTGGTCCTATTGACCGCCACCTCACTCTACCAGCGTTAGCCCCCTATCACTTTTCTGGGTTCATGACAGGCGTTCCTGTCTCTGAGAGGGCTCTGGCCATGCTAATGTAAGTGATAGTTGCATAGCTCTATCAGCAAAGAAACACAGGTCCCCTTCTACCACTGCTTGTGGGTACTCCATTCAACGGGCCCTCTGCTCCAGCTCCTAAGCTTTTTGTTTGTTTGTCCTTATTTCTACAGTTAATGGATCCCTACCCAGTGAGTGAGAAGCCTGATGCCCCTTTAGCCTCTTTACCCTAGCACTGGAGTAGGGTTTCTCCAGCTTGACATTATCAGCATGTAGGGAAGGACAATTCTTTGCTGTGAGTGGCTGTCCTGTGCATTGGTGGATGCTTCAGCAGCATCCTGGCCTCTATTCATTAGATGCCAATTTCCTCCCTTCCCAGTTACAGCAATCAAAAATGTCTCTTCCAGATATTGCCAAATGTCTTTTGGTGGGGAAGTCACCCTCAGTTGAGAAGCCTTGCCCTAGACTCCCCTCTACATTTCTCAATGGACTTGGAAAGGCTTCCTTGAGCTGAGTTCATGACTGTAAAGATGAACTTAGGACCCTTTACTTTTCTTTCTCCCACCACCAGAATGGGCATTTTATATTTGTTTTCTGAATGCCTAAAAGCCTGAGTACCTTCATTCTCAAGTCAAGGACCCCTGGAGAGAGATGCTGGTTAGAATCAGACTCAGGTCAGCAGCATCCTTTAGAGTTGATCATTTGAGCAGCTAGCTGGCTGGTCAGGCCTCTTATACAGCCTGGCCTGTCCTCCCCACCTCTCCCACCCCCACCCCATAGAATGGGCTTGTGCTCCCCAGACTACTAAGAACTCTCGGTAAGTCTTGAGATAGGGCCATGCTTTTAATAACAAACATAAAAACACAGGGAGATTCCTAACCTTATAAATTACAATAAATTCAGACTGAAAGATGGCTACCATTAACTGGGATAATAGCAGAACATTTGTAACTTGAATTGGACTTTAAAGAAAGGGATGATTTGAAGAAGTGAAAGTGATAGAGGGAATGCTTGATTCCAAATGTTTAAAGGGAAAAATACAATATGAACAGTACAGAAAGTTGGGGAAAATATAGTACACATTGGAGGGCCAATGTTATGAGGAAATGACCCAGATAGGAAAGAAACAATGAAGATGCTCAAGTGTAAACATACATAAGACATTTTTCAACACTAGTGTGAAGATCTGCCTATCTGGAGTGACTATTAAGGAAAAAAATAAAAATAAAAACATTAAGTGTCCCTTAAAAGATGCATCTTCTCTAGCGTAGAAGTTTCCCATATTCTAGATTTTACAGCTGACTTGTCTTGATAGGGCGACAACCTACTCTGTTTGCCCAGGACTGTGGGGTTTCCTGGGATGCAGGACCTACAGTGCTAAACCAGAGATAGTTGGTCATGCTACATCTGATGTGCTCCTCTCTCCTCGGTATTTCCTGTAAATTGAGTGTCGGAAATGAAGACCGATCAGATTCAGGTTGTTTTCACAGCAAGGCTACTGCGTAGAGGGTGTTGGGTTCTGTCATCAGAAGACAGATGTGTGTGTGTCTTTTCTGAATTTCATTGCAGTTGCAGATGCTCAATAGCAAGGTTCGTTAATTTTATATTATTAGTATATTTAATTTATTATCCTGTCCTGTTTATTAGTAAAATATTTCTACAAGGATAAAGTTCCCCCATCTACTGTTTGGTTCTTCCTTTTTACTTACCACTTTTCAAAATACTATGTTGATTCCCAAGTATTCTCTAAGGTTAACTAATTAGATTTCTTTTATATGCTCATGAGTTCATTATTTCAAAAAAATATTTGCTGTGTTTTAATCTATTGCAGTTTTGTTCTTTCAGATACTCAATTTGTCCCATCTTTGGCTCCAGGGGCCTTTAAGGTGGGTTCCCGAGTCCTTTTGACAGGATATCATTAGTCATCCATGGTTTTCCGTGCTGTCTGCATGACAATTTGTTCCCAGCATTTAAGGAACCCTAGTTGCTTTTAGTGGGAGGTGGTACTGGCGGACCATAATCTAGTGGTGAGGGGTACTAATTGCTACTGGGTTGGTCATTATTTCTATACTTTTTCAGTAGATAAGTCTAGCATTTTTTTAATCACATGACTAATGTGATTTTTACATGCTGTCTAAACACATGATTGATTTTTAAAATGATATCTTAACTCAAGACACAGCTTTTACTTAATCTGTTCTATCTTGTCTTTTTACCAAGCTGAGAATCCTGATTTCAACAGCACCAGGGATGGTAAAATTAGAATTTCACATGATTTGTCATTTGTTTTATTCCAGAATATATATGCTACAGTCTTAGAACAACAATATCAGTTTCTACAAACCATGTGACTACTGAAAACAGTTTAAACATATTTTGGAGTAGTTTTTGTCTTTAAAATATATCCCTCTAGAGTATAGTCAAACTGTTGTATTTAAAAGTCGTTTGGAATAGTTCCTCTCCTAATTAAGTTTTTTAAATGTTTTATTCTTAAATAAGAAAGGACAACTTAGAATCATTAGTTATTTTTTTAAGAGGCTTCAAAATTAGAAGAAAATACTAAAATAAACTGATGAAAAAGGATAATTATATTTTTAAAAAGCAATTGAAGTGTTTGAAGATAAAGTGGGGAAAATATTTCAGAAGGTGATTTAAAAAAATAAAAAATATAAGAGAGAAGGGAGAAGGAAGTTAGATCAATCCAAGACACTGAATCAGTAAGAATGCCAGTGAGATCAGAGAAGATAAAGAGAAAATTATTAAAGAACTTTCTGGATCCAAAGGACATATGTTTCTAGGTTGAAAGCATTCATCAAAATGCCCAGAACAAAAAGCCCTTATCAAGATCTAGCATAGTAAAACTGTGTTACTTTAGGCACCAAGAAAAGGCTGTAAAAACTTGAAGAGAAGAAAAATAGTTTTATATAAAGAATCTACAGTCAGAATATCAGACTGTTTAATAGTCACATTGGAAACTAGAAGACTATGGAAAAATGCCTTCCAAATCCTAAGGAAAATTATTTCCAGCTATTATTCTATACCATTTAAATAATAAACAAGTGGAAGGGTAGAACAAGGATATTTTAGGCATAACTAAACATGTATCCTTCACATACTCTTTCTTAGATACTGAAAATATGTTTTCAAAAACAAAGGATATGTAAAATAAGAACTCCAAAACAGTGAAGAACAAAAGGAAATACTAGATCAAAACAAATTAGAGTTCTTGATTATCACATGTGTTTAAGCATTTGGACAATAATATTGATAGACATTGGTCATACTTGTTAAAGAGATTTCCTGGATGGTTTGGAAAACAAGGTTTGTAACATTGTTACACAAATAAATTTAAAATAAGAAAAGAACTAATTCCAGAAAAAAAAATTAAATGTTCTATTCCAAAGAAAACATGGCATACTATTTGGCTCAACAGCAAATATATGTGTATAATAATGTAAACACTGCTTTTCTTTTTCATAAACTCCATTTTAAAGACTTTATTTTTAAGAGGAGTTTTAGGTTTATAACAAAATTGAGAGGAAGATATAGAGGTATCCCATGTACCCCAATATATGCATGCGCAGCCTCCCCATTATCAAAGCATGGTGTGTGTAGACCACTTGCAACAATACCGAACATGCAGTAACTACTTAAACATGACTCAGTGGTTATTATTATTAGATACAGTGATAATCGTCCTGGGGGGTCACATAGGGAGAAGTTGAGACACAAGGTTAGGCTGCTCAGGCTAATAATTTGCTGCTTCTCAAAACTGACATTTTTTTCTACCTTTCTCATTGTTTGTTTAGTGAGGGAGGAAGAAAACTGAATTTATTTTAACAGCTATTGTATACAAAAACTGATTTACTTATTTGGCCATTTCTGCTAATGGAAACAGACCTGAAGTTCTAGGGAGAAAAATGCCAAAATATCTGCCATTTCTATACACTTCTGTCCATTTCATCTGTTCCTTTTGATTTCTAAACAAGGAAACTTCTGAGGAAGTATACTGAAGTATACTGAGGAAGTATATTTCTGGTATAACAGCCAGAAAATAATAATAACAAAATTTCTCATTTCCAGTAAATGAACATTCTGCAATGCGTTATTTTGTTTGGGAATTTTAGTTGAACCAGACTTCTGACTGTTAGCTGACTGATTACATGCTGAGTCATAAAAATACTTGACAGAAATAGGAAGCACTCACCAGGAGGTTTTTTTTCCCCCCGTTTTATTTCCACAAGAAATCAAGGCCTGCCTCTGCAGAAGTAATATCTATTTCTCCAGCTTATTGCAGCAGAGGTTTAATATCCTTAGATGAAACAAGTGTCTTGGACACTTTTACAATGACCCCACTCCTTGCTCAACTTTGGGACCATCTTACCATGAGGACACGGCATAATCCGTGTGCCTTTGGAATGGCATCTGCAGGTGCCAGCATAGAATTCAGAGGAGCCACATGGCTTCTCATGTCACTGTCTTGCTTTAGAGTTGTAAAAGATCACCTGGCCTGGAATGGGAGGTGTAAAAACATGCTCTGTCAAACCGAAGGGTAAGAACCCTCTAAAATCCAGCCTTCATTTTTCATCCTTGCCTTTCTCTCCATTGTTAACCAAAACAAAGCACCATGAGGCTATTAACTATTCTTTGAGTAATGAATGTTAAGAGCAGTCAGCAAACCATACTTCAGGAGTCTACAAGTATCCCCCAACATGTTCAAGGTAATATCCAGTAAGCTTCCTTCCCTTTCAACTGCCCTCACAAGGCTCAGGGTCCCACTGGGTAAGGCCCCTGGAAGTTGAAGTCATTTGCCATTGTCCCCGTATGGGAAGTGGAGAGTCTCTCTTTGGTAAGTTTCTCACCATGTCCCACTGGGTTCCAATCTCAGCTCTGCCACATATTAGCTGTGTGACATTGGGCAACTTGCATAACCTCTCTATGCTTCTGTTTTCTCATCAATAAAATGAGAATGATGATAACACTTCATGATGGTTTTAGGAAGATTTGATTCAATAATTCATGTAAAGTGGTTAGTGGATAGTGTGACTGTACCTGCCACATAGTCAGTGCTCATGTATTTATTCAACAGGTATTTTTTGAACCAACTATGTGCCAGGCACTGTTCTAGGCATTGAACAAGACAGACCAAGAATGACATGAATCTTACATTTTAGTGATAGAGACCACCGACGAACCATGAATAGACTAAATGGGGAAATGTCAGGGTGTGTCAGACAATGATATGGGGTATAAAACAAGAGGAAATGTGGTGCAGGGTGAGGGGATGGGAGGGCTGAGATGCAAGGAGGTTTCCATTGCACCACTGAATGGGAATGGAGAGACCTCACCAAAACAGAACTGGAGCCAAGACTCAAAGGAGGTGATGGAGTGAGCTAAATGGATAGCCAGGAGGGAGAATATCCCAAGTTTAAACCCAGGCCCAAAGGCAAGGGGGCAGTGTGGTCAGAAGGAGTCAGAGGGTAGCAGAAGGAGAGGAAGTCAAAGCAGTAAGAGGGTCTGATCATGTGGGACCTGGGAGGCCACTCTCAGCTTCAACTTTCACCCCGAGTGACATGAGGACCTGTGTCAGGACTTGGTGTAAAAGAGTGGCACAACCTCACGTTTTAATGAACTAACTCTGGCTTCTGCTGAGTAAGTTAAAGGGGAGAAAGGTAAAGTCAGGGAGACCTGTTACTCTTGAGAGACTCAAGTCATCCAGCCTGAGCAACTGGAAGGATGGAGTTGCCGTGGACTGGAATGGGGAAGTAATGAGCCGAAAGAACAATAGTTCAGTCTTGTTACTCAAGGAATCTTAGCTACTTTGTCAGTACCACAGGCTGCCTCCTCATACTGTTTGTTAGAAATGCATGTAGCTGTCTTATCTCTTTCCCCAGATGGCAAAGTACTTGAGATGAGGGACCATATTATGTTCTTTTAAACTGACCACAGCGCTACCCCAGTGCAGCCGATATGGCTGTATTCCAAATTTGCAACTTACACCAGCTACATTCCTGCTGCTTATCAAATAAGCAAAACAACTACTACCCATTCTTTAAAGTCTGATCAGGAAGAAAAGAAAAGTCAATGGAGGATGACATGAATGTATAGGAAACATTCCTTCAGAGATACATAAGTACCACTCCTTGGTTAATCTAGGGCATCCGGAAGCCAGATCCCCAATCAGCAGCACACTGCAGCTGCTAAAATACTTCTATCAGTAGTATTGTGAAGTGTTGTCCTTGGCTAATGTGGAGAAATGTTACAAGCACCTTCGCTTTTTTTCAGGCTCACATTTCACTCGGAGTAAATGTCAGAGTCTGTATAATGCCCACCAGAGACCTGAATTGGTATAACCTCAGTCTTTGTCCTTTGACTTACTCTGCTCAGTGTTTCTCAGACTCCCCAGACCTCTCCCAACTGAGGGCCCTCATCCCTGCTGTTCCCTCCACCTGAAACACTCAGTCCCCAGATAGTCACAAGTCCTTCTCTGCTACCCTTCAAGACTTTTCTCAAATATCATCTAATTACTATGTGACTGCCCTATTTAAAACTGTAGCTCCCTTATTCTCCAGAAGCTTCCTTCTTCCCTGTCCTGCTTTCATCTTCCTATGACATCTATCTCCTGCTAATGAATATCTCCCTGGAATGTCGGGTCCACCAGGGCAGAGGTTCCATCTATTTTGGTTACTGCTGTGTTCCTAGCACCTAGAACTATGCCTGCCCATAGTAAGCACTTGTTAAATATTTATTGAGTGAATAAATGGTTTTAGGACAAGGGATAACTGTATTTCTGAAAATGGTTTATTTCATGGATAATGTGAATTTTGTAACTGATCATATATGCTGCTTTTCACTTAAACTACTGGGAAACTTAGAACCAAATTTATAGCACCTGCAGAGGGCTCCACATGCATTTTATGGCTTGTGGTAAAGAACCTCAGCTCTGGAGCTGAGCGTGCTGGCTTTGAAACCCAACCCACCATTTAATACATGTGTGACTTTAGACAGGTTTACTTGTCTTTACTTAAATTTTGTGCTTCAGTTTTCTCTTGTAAAGTGGGCATGAAAATAGTAACTTACCTAAAAAGGTTGTTGATGATAAAATTAGATAGCACATGTCGAGTGCTTAGAACAGGGCTCAGTATATGGAAAAAAACAGGGTTTGCTGGCATTGTTAGGATAGCCAGCCATCCCAGTTTTCCTGAAACTCGGAGGTTTCCCTGCATGTGGGATCATCAACGTTACAAGCAGGGATGTCCCAGGAATACAATTTTACCTTTTTATACTGATATTTGCCTTTGTCTCTTTTTATTTCTTATTTTTATTTATTTTATTTTGCTGTACATATTTTTGAAAGGTGCCTTACATCCTTTACAAAACAAAGTGCAATATGAATAAATCATACATGCAGTCACATACAGTGTTGTGCATATTATATGCCCATAAAAATATTAATAAACCTTATGCTTTATAAAGGAAAAAATGAAGACTGAATGAAGACAGTCATTTCTTCTCTAACAGGTTTATATTCACTCATCTCAATACTGTATGAAAAGCAGAGGCATAAAAAGACAAGGCAGAGTGACAAAGCCTGAGAAACCCCATTCTGAACAAGTTTAGTACCATACAGCAGCCATAAGATTATGCAAATGAAAAGACAAACACAGTTAAGTGCCACACATATGTTGCTTGATGTTATTATGTAACAGCCTGGTTTTATGATACCCGAAGGCTTCTTGAATAACCAAGAAGTGCTAATGAAATGAGACCACACACTGTAGACATACAATACGAAGTGTGTGTCTGCAGTCTTCCACAAATTCCCCATGTAATTAGCTTCTCTATGATTGCCTTTGTTGGCATGTCCCACCCCCTGCATCTTTGTGAATACCTGAAATCTGAAGCAGGTATCAACGTCTTTCTTAACCCAAGGTTGTCAGGATTACCATAACGGCAATTCGAGAAGCTCTGCAGACTCTCTCCTCAGCAAAACAATTATAACTGGTGAAAACTATTTAAAAATCTCTTTTAAGTCTCTAAAAATTATCCAAAGGGCATATGGCAAATGGAGAAACATTCATTATCTTAATAAGAAGAGTGAGACTCTGTGCCATTTGAGCCCCGACCTGCTCCCTGCTCTGTTCCCCAGCTTGGTATGATGGAAGCTCTACTATGGGCAGGTGGAGCCAGGAGCACAGGGCTGCTTCTTCCCCAGCTCCCAATCTAGGGCTACAGCATCAGCCTAGGAGGAGCAGACCACAAGAAGTTCTTATCCCCACCCCCAAGTCCAGGCTCTCCGTTGCAGGCTCCGTTCCAGGCAAGAGCAGCTGAGAGATCTGGGTCTTCCTTCTTCAACTTAGTTCCCACTGGCAGGGAACTTTGTGTGGGAGGAAGAGAATACTGACCCAATTAACTGCCACCACAGCTCGCTCATAGGGTGAAAGTATTGTGGCAGGAGAGGTAAGCCAAGAAAATCAGAGACTAATGCCCCTACCCAGTGCCTCATACGTGAAGTGTCACTCCAGTAGAAGTGGACCCCTGTTCCCACCTCCAACTCTGGTGACAAAAACCATATGATCATCTCAATAAGATCAGAAAAAGACGTGATGAACTCTAACAACCTTTTATGATAAAAAATGAACAGACATGGAATATTGGGATGTTGATCATCAATTTGATAAAGAACATCTATGAAAAACACCCAATAGATATCATACTTAGCGGTAAAAGACTAAATCCTTTCCCCCAAATATCAGTAACAAGACAAAGATGTCCACTGGAGGGTCAAGCCAGGGCAATTAGGCACACGCACATACACACACAAAGTAGAAGTTATTCAATTTGGAAAGAAAGAATTAGAGCTATCTCTATTTGCAGATAACATGTTTTTGTATATAGAAAATCTTAAGAAATCCACCATAAAAGCACTACAACTAGTTGACCAAAGTTGCAAGATACAAGACTATATATATATATATATTAGTTCTATACACTAGGAATAAATAATCCAAGATTTATAAATAAATAATCCAAAAATTAAGAAAACAATCCCATTCACAATCATATCAAAAACAATAAAATACTGCAAAATAACTTGAACCAAGGAAGTGAGAGACCTCTATACACCAAAAAACTATACAAAACTGCTAAAAGAAATTGAAGACAGAAGCAAATGGAAATATCTCCCACATTCATGTATCAGAAGAGTTTGCATTGTTAAAATGTCCATACTATCCAAAGTCATTTATAGATTCAATGCAATTCCTATAAAAACTTTGATAGCAGTTGTACAGAAATAGAAAAAAAAATCCTAAAATGTATATGGAACCACAAAAAACCTGAATACCCAAAGCAATCTTAAGAAAGAACAAAGCTGGAGGCATCAGACTTCCTGATTTCAAACTATATTACAAAACTGTGACAATGAAATAAAAATAGGTTCATAGACCAATGGGACAGAGTCATAAGTCCAGAAATAAACCCTTGCATGTGCAGTAAACTAACATTTGACAAAGGAGCCAAGAGTACTCAGTGGGGGAAAGAAAAGTCTCTTCAATAAGTGACATTAGGAAAACTGAATATCCACATGTAAGAGAATGAAATTGGACCCCTATCTTGTGCCACTCAGAAAAATTAAGTGAAATGTATTAAGGATTTAAACATAAGACCTGATACTGTAAAATTCCTAGGAGGAAACACAGGGAAAAAACTCATCGACATTGGTTTTGGCAATGATTTTTTTAGATATGATACCAAATGTACAATTAACAAAAGCAAAAACCAACAGTGGGACTACATCAAACTAAAAAGCTTCTGCATACCAAAAGAAACAATCAACAACATAAAAAGAAAAGGTACATCATATGACTAAATATTTGCCAATAATCTATTTGATAAAAGGTTAATATCCAAAATATATAAAAAAAATTCATACAACTCAATAGCAAAAGAAACAAATGATCTAGTTCAAAAAATGGCAGAGGACTTGAATATATATGTTTCCAAAGAAGACATGCAGATGACCAGCAGGTACATGAAAAGGTGATCAGCATCACTAATTATCAAGGAAATGCAAATCAAAACCACAATGAAATAGCATATCATCGTATACATGTTAGCTGTCCTTATTAAAAAGACAAGAGATAAAAATGTTGGCTAGGATGTGGAGAAAAGGGAATACTTGTGCACTATTGGGGAGAATATAAATTGGTGCAGCCACTATGGGAAAAAGTATGGAGGTTTCTCAGAAATTTAAAAATAGATCTACCATATGATCCAGCAATTTCCCTTCTGGATATATAATCAAAGGAGATGAAATCACTATGTGGAAGCAGTATTTGACTCCAGTGTTGATAGCTACGTTAGTCACAATGACCAATTCATGGAAACAACCTGAGTGTCCATTGATGGATGACTGGGTAAAGATGGCATATATACATGCGCACACACATACACACACATGAAGGTAAGATGAGGGGGGAGGAAGAGAGAGAGGGAGGGAAGGAAGGAAGGAAGGAAGGAAGGAAGGAAGGAAGGAAGGAAGGAAGGAAGGAAGGAAGGAAGGAGAAAAGAAATCCTGGCATGTGCAACAATACAGACGGGTCAGGAGGGCATTATGCTAAGTACAATAAGTCAGAGAAATATAAAACTTATGATCTCAATTATATATAGAATCTGAAAACATAAAACTCATAGAAACATAAAATGCAATGGTGGTTGTCAGGGTGAAGGCTGGGGAAAATCAGGAGATATTTGTCAAAGGCTGCGAACTTCTGTAGAGTGAATAAGTTTTAGGGGTATACTCTCGTTAACAATATTGCATTGCATACTTGGAAATTGCTATGAGAGTAGAACTTCAATGTTCTCACCGTAACAACCACAACTACCACCACAACAAAGTGGTAATTATATGAGGTAAAGAATATGTTGATTAACTTTATTGTGGTAAGCATTTTGCATTATATATGTTTATCAAATTGCCACATGTATACCTAAACTTATACAATGTTATATACCAATTATATTTCAATAAATCTAGAAAAATGGAAACAAGCCAACTGACCATCAAATTAATAGTAGATAAACAAAATCCAGGATAGCCATTAAATGGGGTATTATTTAGCTATAAAAAGAATGAAGTACTGATACATGCTACAACATGGATGAACCTTGAACTTTATGCTAAATTAAAGAAGCTAGATGTAAAAGGCCTCATAGTATATGGTTCTATTTATATGAAATTCCTAGGCTAGGCAAATCAATAGAAAAAAAGGCAAATTAGTGGTTTCCAGGGGCTAGAAAAAGGGGGAAATGGGAGTGACTTCTAATGGATAAAGGGCTTCTTTTGAGGCTGAAGAAAATATTCTAAAATTGATTGTAGTGATAGTTGCTCAAGTCTGTGAATATATTAAAAGCCACTGAATTGTACACTTAGAGTGAATTTTATAGCATGTGAATTATATATCAATAAATATGTTTTAAAAGTTATTGGGAAATTATTTACATTGATGAAGTATTGCAGAACAATGTCACTTATTCGATATTTATTAAGCATCTACTGTATGCCTAACCCTGTCAAGGCCCAGTGGACATAATAGTAAAACAAATAGACATACATCTCTGCCCTCATAAAGTGGACATCTTAGAAGAGGAGCTAGACACTAAACATACAAGGAGAATGCATTTTTAAAACATATTGCTGCAAATTACGCAGCGAATAAAGTCCCTGCCCTTGTGGATTTTGTCATCAAGTATTTTTATCTTTGTATCTCCAGTGCCTAGAGGTCCTTATGAAAATGAGCTGAATGGAAATGAACTTGCAGATCTTGCAAATAGCCATGCTACCCAAATAATTCATTTTGGAAGTCCTCTATCTCACGTGCATAGTAACTAGAGAGGTGGAGAGCTTTCCTGGTAGTAGCATCTCCTGTTTCACCTGCCCTGAGTTTTCAGAACTCAGGGTCGGCATTTCAACACCGGAACATCTTTAATCACGTGCTCAGTGCCTTGGACTTCCCTGAAACTTGCTATACCTCTGTCTCTCTGTGTGAAAGGAAAAACATGCTCATACTTTCTCTCCGGATCTCCACAATTTATTTAAGGCTGAAAACTTGACATAGTTTTGTGACTTCTGATATCTCATCAATGGATATACCGTAATGTATCTACCTAATTTCCTATGGTAAAACATTTAATCCCCCCAAATGTGGGTTATTTTAAATAATGTGAGGCTACCTCTCAGCATAAAGTCTTCATTTTACCTTTGCAAACTAACAGAAGTCCCTTTCAGGTGAGTTTCCTACAGGTGAGGAATAATTTGCTCAAAGGTCAGGCTACATTTCTGTAAATCAGAAAATTACTGTAGGCTTTGAAACTATATGTATTTTTCTGAGCCATAGAGTCTCTGCACTAGACAGAGGCCTGTCAGAAAACAGGGCAAACTCAAACAGGGGAAACGGAGCAGTGTTAAAAAAGTGGGAGCAGAATTTAAGGAAGGATAGGACAATTACCCGGGATTAGTAACACAGAGGAGACATTAATGGCCTTTCATTGTAAGGGTTAAGGAGAGAAAGCCACTTTTAGATTTTTCATTCATTCAGCAAGTATTTAGTGAACACATACTATATGCCACGGCGAGTGTCAATGCTAAAAGTGAGATGTTTAGGTAGGCTGTGTTGCATTGCTGTTATCACCGTTTTTGTGATTAGTGCAATGCTGAAGATGTTCCCGTTATCTCCTTTAATCCACCAAACTGCCCCTGAGGAAGATAATATTAATACGATTCCCATTTTATGGATAAGTAAACCAAGGATCAGAGTGGTTAAGTAGCTTGCTAGAGTTTATAGAACTTGTATTTGGCAGAGCTAAGACGTAAGTCTAGCTGTGCCTGGCTCTAAAACTTTAAGCCTGTTTCTTCTTCCACATGAACCACAGCTAAGAAAGCAAAAGTATGGTGATCCTTACCTTTGAGAAATAAATGTGACCTTCTAAAGGGAAGTCCTGCTTGAAATCTTTATGGTGTAATCAGATTAATTGTACTTTATTTAGCAGGTTGTGAAATTGGTTTTTAATCCTCTGCCAGTCAGCACACATGCACTCCTAGTTGTAGCTGATTTTTCTTGATCTTTTCAACTATTAAAGACTTCCCTGCCACAAGCAAATGCAGCCAGCCTTGCACTCTTTTTTTTTTGTAAGTGTTGAAAACGCACAGGTGAAGGACCTCACTAAGTCCCTGTATGATTCGGCTACCCATCAAATTCCAGCATCTTTGAAACTAAGACCAGCCATTAAGCAGTAGTCCCAGAGACACCAGAGAGTCCATGAAAACCACACAAGTCCACAATTCTAAAATAAAAATGAGAGGGGAATGGACTGGACTTGCCCATCTAGCCATGAGTTTTCACCTTAATCCCAAATATTACAAATAGAACATTGTCTCTATACAGCCATTCTCCTCAGGTCCCAGGAAATTTAAATAACTGTTATTGAAATCATTTGCATAATGCCTTTCAGAACTCAGCTAGGAATATTATTTGGCAAGATGGTATCTGAGTAAACAGAACATTTTCAATAGCGTTTTTTACAAGCCTTTATGGTTTTTAAAAATAACATGCAATCTAATTTACAATTATGGAAGTCTATTATGATCATTTTAACTATATTTAGAAAATAAACAAATTATCCAAAGTTACAGTTTAATATTAGAAAAGCTGATGTACAGCCTACTGCATCTGAACTGAGCCTTAGAATAATGATCTTCTCAGTCCACTGTGAACCTAAAAAAGCAGACTGAGACCCATCATGTATTTTGTTTGGGGTTAATGAATCTGTTAATAGAAAATCCCTTAAAGCTACATAAACTGATCAGGTTCATGATGGATGATAGAGATAATTATAGAGGACCAGGAAAACCAAGCAATGAATTGACAAATTTGCCAATAAAAAGATAAAAGGGCTGAAGAAGAGTGTGAACTTTATGTTGTGTTAGTAATCACCTTAAAAATTTAAAAGACTTTATTGTTTTATAGCAGTTTTGGTTCACAGCAAAATTAAGAGGAAGGTACAGAAATTTCCAATATACGCCCTGTCCCCATACATGCCTGCCCCCCATTGTCAATATCCACAACCAGAATGGATCATTTATTGCAATTGTTGAACCTACAATGACACATAATTATCACCTATTCAACTTCATTTCAGGTTTGTCATGGTTTATTGGCCAGGGTTCCCAGAACAACATCAAATAAAACTAGCATGGATTGCATTGTTAATTTTTCTTGCTTTTAATGAAAAAAAAATTTTTTGGAAGTATTTTTTTGCATTTAAATCTTTAATTCATTTGGGATTTGTTTTGTTCTGTAATATTAGGTAAAGGTATAATTTGATTTTTCCTAATAACTATTGTCTAAGAACCATTTATCAAATTATCCTTTCCTTCCTCACTAATTTGTGATTCAACTTGTACTATTTTCTTATTGTCTCATAGACAATAAAATGATCAAATGAACTCTCCTTCATTACCTCTTACCAACTACTATATAACTTTGTTTCACAATGAACTAGAAAAAGAAGAAACTAAATTCAAAGTTAGCAGAAGGAAGGAAATAATAAATATTAGGGCAGAAATAAGTGAAGTAGAGAAAAAATAGAACAAATCAATAAAACAAAGAGAAGAGATTTTTAAGAAAAGATAACCAAACCAGCAAACCTTTACCTAGACATCAAAGAAAAGAGAGAAAATACTAATAACAGAAACCAGAAATTAAAGAAAAAATATTAGAACAGATGCTATAGAAGTGAAAATTTCATAAGAATCAACTATTCATAATTATATATTAACAAATTTGGTAACCTAACAGAAATTAATAAATTTCTAGAAATATATAACTTACCAAGACTGAATCATGAAGAAATAGAAAATAAATCTAACATACTTATACTTTTATTTATTTATTTATTTATTTGGTTTTTGAAAGAGTTTGAGAGGATGAGTGTCATTTTTTTTTCTTTAAAGTTTTGGTAGAATTAAACAGTGAAGCCATCATATGAAACTCTCTTAAAAATTGAAGAGGAGGCAATACTTCCAAACTTATTATATGATTTCAGTATTACCTTAATACTAAAATCAAAGATACTGCAAAAAAGAAAACTATAAACCATTATTTGTGATGAATATTGAAGCAAATATCTTCTGCAAAATACTAGCAAACCAAATTTAACAACACATTAAAAGCATTATATACATCATGACCCAGTGGGATTTACTCTTGGAGTGCAAGGATGGTTCAACATATGAAAATCAATCAATCAGTGCAATACACCACAGTAACAGAATGAAGAAGAGAAGCCACATGATCATCTACAGTAATGCAGTACAAAAAAAAAAAACCCACAAAATTCAACACCCTGTCATGATAAAAACACTCAACAAACTAAAAACAGAGGGAAATTACCTCAACATATAAAGTCATATATAAACAATTCACAGTTAAAATCATACTCAATGGTGAAAGATTGAAAACTTTTCCTTTAAGTTCACAAACAAGGCAAGAATTCCCTCTCTTCCATGCAACATAGTACTGAAAGTCCTAGCCAGAACAATCAGGCAAGAAAAATAAATAGGAAAGGAAGAAACAATATACAGATAGGAAAGGAAGAAGTAATAATATCTATTCACAGATGACATGATCTTGTATGTACGTAGAAAATATTTAATATTCCTATAAGAACTAACAAAAAATTCAGCAAATTGCAGGATACAAAATCAACATAAAAAATAGTTACATTTCTGTAAACTAATCATGAAAAATCTGTAGAGAAAAAAATTTTCAATTATGTATAATAGGATCAAAATATATTTAGGAATAAACTTAACCATGGAGGCAAAAACCTTTATGCACTAAAACTATGAAACATTGCTGAAAGAAATGAAAGAAGACACAAACAAATGGAAAGATACCCATATTCATAGATTGGATGATTTAATATTATTAAAATGTCTATATTACCCCAGATGACCTACAGATTCAGTGCAATTACTATCAAAAGCCCAATAATATTGTACAGAGAAAAACATTCTGAAATTCATATAGCATAGCCATATGAATAGCCAAAATAATCTAAACAAAGAAAAACAAAGCTGAAGACCTCACAATCCTGACTTCAAAACATATTACAAAGATACAGTAATTAGACAGTATATGCTGCATAAAGACGGATGTATCGATCAATAGAACAGAATAGAGAACACAGAAATCAACCCTCAGATGCATGGGAAAGTGATCTTTGACAAAGATGCCAAGGCTACACGGTAGGGAAAGGAAACTCTATCCAACAAACGAGCCCAGGGAAACTGGATGTCCATATGGAAAAGAAAAAGAAATTGAACCCTTACTTTATACCACATACAAAAATTAACTCAAAATGGACTAAAGATGTAAATAAATAACCTGAAACTATAAAACTCTTAGAAGAAAACAGAGAGAAAGCTTTGTAATATCAACTTTGGCAATGATTTCTTAGATATGACACCAAAGGACAGGCCAAAAGAAAAAGAAAAAGAAAGAAAGAAAAAATAGACAAATGAGATTACAACAAATTTTAAAACTGTGCAGAATAAACAACAATAAGCAGAATGAAAAGGCAATCTATAAAATAAGAGAAAATATTTTCAAAACTATCCCTGATAAGAGGTTAATATACAGAATATCTAAAGAACCCATACAATTGAACAAAAAAGCCAAACAGTCCAATTTTAAAAAAGTAGACAAAGTACTTGAATAGACATTTCTCCAGAGAAGATACACAAATGACCAACGAGCTTCTGAAAAGATGCTCAACGTCACTGATAATAAGGGAAATGCAAGTCAGCAACACAATGGGGTATCTCCTTACGCCCATTGGGATGGCAATGATTGAAAATTCACAAGTGCTGACAAAGCTGCGAAAAAATTGGAACCCTTGTACACTGCTGGTGAAAATGTAAAATGATGTAGCTACTATTGTAAACAATGTGGAGTTTACTCAAAATATCAATAATAGAATTCAAATATGACCCAGCAATCGCATTTCTAGGTATTTATCAAAGATAGTTGAAAACAGAATCATGAAATTTGTGCAATAATATTCACTGCAGCATTATTTGCAATAGCTAAGACACGGAAGCCACCTAATGTCCATTAACAAGTGAATGGACAAAGAAAATGCGGTATATACATACAATGGAATTATTATTCATATTTAAAAAAGAAATCCTGCTACCTGCTACAAGGATAAACTTTGAAGATATGATGCAAAGTGAAATAAGCCAGTCACAAAGAGATAAAAACTGCATGATTCCACTTATGTGAGCTATCTCAAATAGTCTAACTCCTAGAAACAAAGGAGAATGGTCATTTCCAGAGACTGGGGGAGGAGAGAAAGGAGAGTTGTTCCAAGGATACAGAATTTCAGCTTTGAAAGATGAAAAAGTTCCAGAGATCTGTTCTTAACAGGTGTACACACGGTTAACAGTACTGCACGGTGCATTTAAATGGCTATGTGCTTTCAACTGTAATAAAAAGATGTTGTATCAATGTATATAAGATGTTAAATCCATAAATGTATCTATCTCTACATATTTATCTATGACAAGTTACCATAAAGGAGCAAGAAAAACATAAAACCTCTAGGATAATACAGATAAGTAAGAAAAACTTGCAATTTAACTCCCAAAATGGCCAAAAAACATAGAAAATAATGTCTCTTAAGTTATAATCAATAATGCCAATTAAAACTATTTTAAAAATCAGAAATTCTGGAGTAATCTTAGACTTTGCCTTCTCTTTTCACCACTCCCATATGCAATCATTTTGAGTGAATATATAATTATGTTATACAAATTTATAATAAATATACAATACTATGTGATATTATACACAATCATATAATTATGTAATATTATATAATATTATATATCCAAGTATAAAATTATATATTATATACAATATTGAATGTGCAATACTATATGATAATATATACATACCCAAAATGACTGTACATAGGGGAGAATGGTGAAATTATATATGCATACATATATATAATTTGAAAATATCTTCTTCATGCATTTTATTTTTTTCCTACTGACATTACATGTAATGACCACTTCTTTCAATTTGTCAGATAGGTAATCTGAGTATTTATGAAACAATGACAAGATAAAGCTGACTATAAAGTGGTAGTTTTGATGTTCATAGGTTCCTATTGGTTATGTAAAACAGGCTTGGTACCTTGGGGTGTGTGCGTGTATATGTAACATAAGGCATATATTTGCATAAGCTTTTACTGCCTAGCACTTCTATATCTATGATGTGTACATATGCATAATATACATGTAATATATGTGACATATAAAACATAAAGCATTAAGACTGTTTAACATAATATATAAAATAAAAAATGTGAAAATGCAAGCATATATTCAAATATTTAGTAAATATTTCTTTTTAAAAAGATTTTATTTATTCACTTTTTTTAGAGAGAGGGGAGGGGAAGAGAGAGAAAGAGAAGGAGAGAAACATCATTGTGTGGTTGCCTCTTGCATGCCTCCAACTGGCCTGCAACCCAGGCATGTGCCCTGACTGGGAATCGAACAGGTAATCCCTTGGTTCTCAGGCCAGCACTCAATCCACTGACCCACACCAACCAGGGCAAATATTTCTTAATTAACATTAAATACAACTGCCTGGGCACTAGTAAATACAATTCCTAGAGAATTAAGTTAGTCTTTCCAAGAAGAAATGGATCAATTTCAGATAACCCTCTTTTTTACAATATGATATTCATTTCTCATACTGAGACAAATGGGAATAAAATAAACATAAATTTTAAAAGAAAGTCTGTATGTTGTAGTTTTCCATATAAATGATAACTCATGGTAATTTTACCTCATAGAAATTTTGACCTAGAGCTCATTACAAAGGAATTCTTTCTCTACTAATATTTATAGGGAATAGCAGTTTCATAAGGTGATAAAGTTCAGCTAAGCCGTGGCAACAAATCAACAAAACTTTCTCTCAGGGCTGAGCATCTGTGATTTTGAAACAAGTGGAAGAACACTGGACGTAAAATAACTTAACTCTGTTCTAGGGCTGTATCCACAACTAATCTGTTTGCTTTCTCAGGTCTCACTCAGATTTTCACAATAAAGGAGTCATACACCACAATTCCTCCAAGTAATGAAAAGAAGCAAAGGCTATAGGAATCACTGAGCCAAGAAATATCACCTTCACTTTAGTTTACTGCAGTTTAATGAAGAAACGATGCTTTGTCACAGTCATTTGCTACTGGGCTTTAATTTTTCTGGAAATTAGTTCAGAAGCCAACTGTGCCCTCACCTTTTTTGTCCATCACCCCTCCCCCATCCCAACCCATAACATCTTGTAAGTATATCTCAGAATCCTCAAGCCTGTTTAGTGGAGTAAATATTTAATACATGATAAACAATATTCACTTTTGTTCTGCTTAGTAATTCAGGATTGCACAGCTTTAGCCTGGGATCACTTTCAAGTGAAAAGCCAGATGTTTCTGAAAGATTTATCCTTATGTAGCTTATCACTAGTTGTAAATATTAATATATCATGTCCTCAGTGAACATAGCCAAGGCAGAGGATACTTCCATAAAGAAATTGCCACCAAAAGCAAATTCAAAAATATTCTCAGACAGAAATTGCATTGGCAAAGTTCTGCGATTGAAGCGTTAATCAGTCCATGAGCATGTGTGGGACTAAGTCAGCTCCCCACTGTGCTCTCTCATACTCTCAGCCCAGACTTTTCCTTCAAAGCAGTGGTCGAGATTCATAATTATGAATGTATTTATGGAATCACTTGTTTAATGTCTGGCTTTCCCATCAGCTTCCTTGAAGACAGGCGTCACGCTTGTCTGGCTTGGCTCCATGTTTCCGTTTCCCAGCTGAGTGCCTGGAACAGAGGAGGTTCTCAGGAAATGTTTCTTGAATAAATAAGTAAAAATTCTGCAAACAGAAAGATCTGACTATAATTTCCTTTCTTTCCCAATTTCCAACTCTGAGCTATTTGCTTCTCTTAAGCCAAAGTACTTTCCAGACCAGATTTAGTCTCTTCGGGGGTCTCAGCAGAGATAACCACTATGGGTCTTTTTTCCTCATGAGAAGGACGTGTGTCAGGAGGACATCACAGCCTAGAAACACTATCGAGGTGGACACATTGTTGTACATTTGTCCAAACCTATAGCATGCACAACCTCTGGCCAACCATAATGTAAATTTTGGACTCTGGGTAATTACGATGAGTCAGTGTAGGTTCCTCTATTGTAAGCAGCACTCTGATGAGGAATGTAGATAATGGAGAGGAGACGCATGTGGGAGAGCAGGAGGTGTACAGGAAAATTCGTACCTCTCAATTTTGCTGTGAACCTAAAACTGCACTGGAAAAAGATGAAGTCTTATAATCCAAAAATGGAGGAAGATACTCAAAGAGATAGTACTTTAGGAAATTCAAATGAAGCCCAAAAAGAATTTCTGGACGTTTACATACAATTTCAAACTAAATAGTTCAGTGGGTGAATTAAAAGAGAGGATGATGTTTTGAGAGCTAAATGAGTGGGCTGCAAGAGCGAATGCAGGAAACTGCTTCCAACAAAATGTACAATATAAGGAGGAACAATGTAAAGAAATGACAACCATGAGAAAAATAATAGATAACAGATTAAGGAGCTTTGATATGCCAATAATACTCATTTCAGAAAATGAAAAGAAACAGTTGGAAGAGAGGCACTAATTAAAGAGAAGCTAGTAGAAAATTCCTCTGTGGTCAAGAAGTCCTGAGTCTGCAAACAGAATTAGCTAAATTCCAGGAAGGATTGTGGGAGGTTGGGGGGGGGGCGGTGGTGGCGAAAAATCCCATGCCTAGGCATATCCTGATAAATTTTTCAAACATTATGTATTAGGAAAAATTTTTTACAGGATTCCAGGCAGAAAGAACATGTCATCCTTCAAAGAAAAAGAAAATGCTATTGGCATTGAACTTCTCATCTGCAACACTGGAAGCTGGAACACAGTGGACTGATATTGAGAGAAAATATGTTTAATCTGAGAATCTTTAACCAGTCAGGGTATCATGGATCTGTTGAGGACAAAGGAGATATTTAAGGCCTGTCATTGGAAAGGAGAATATGCAAGAATTGAAATAGTATGTCATCTAAGTATCTATGTACCCCATATATGGGAAATACTTGATATAAAACTCCAAACAAATAGAAAGTGGACAAGTACAATGACGCCAAGATATAGGAAGAAAAACAGGAGAATAATGATTGACCATAAATCACTCTCCATGCCTCTCCCTCCTTCTCTCCTTTGCTTTCTCTGTCCATCTCATCTCATTTCATCACATCTATCACAGGTAAGGGTGGATTTCGTGTAATATGATTGCTAAATAAGGATTATTAAATCAGTACAGAAACCTAATAAATAAATATTAAATAATATCAGCAAACCTAAAAGTTAGGGTTGGATGGAGCACTTATTCCATTTTCTGCTTTTGCTCTGTGTCCTTTTGCTGTAATAAGTCACAACCAAGAGCACCACCTAACATATCACCAAATCTGGGGATGGTCTTGGGGACCCCTACTCAGTTGATCTCTCCTTCTCAACTCTTGTAGGCTATAAAAAAGATAGAAAACATTGAATTTCATGTGGTGAGACTGGTATATTTTTTCTAAAACCTAATTTTAAAAAGAATATCCAAAAGGGAAATCTAGAAATCAAATTTAATTAATTAAATCAAACAATTGAAAAGTAATGAAGGGTAATGTATCACCTTTAAACAGGGTAATTCACTTCTTTGTCATAAGAAAAACCAGGATCAAGGAACTTTAAACAGACTATTTGGTGTTTTTATATTATAGAATAATATCTGTTGGTGAGAGAAAAAGTTTAAAGTACAAAAAAATATAAAGAAGCATAAAAATGATCACTCATAATCTGCCACCTAGAGGCAAACAATGCTACAACTTTACATAATTTCTTCCTTTTTTTCTATGCATTTACTAAATAATTAAGAGTATACTTAGCACTTTTTAGCCTGATTTTTTTAGCTCAATATTCTACTACAGACATTTTCCCATATTGTTAAGTTTTTTCCCTAGCACAGGTTCTTTGGCTATTGGTGTGCCATGATATTGGTGTACCATGCTTGATTTTCTAATCCTCTTAATATTGGCCATAAGATAAATCTTTGTGAGAGTACACTGAAGAGGCCATTTAAAAAATAAACATAAAAATATGCTCACTTGTGTGCACACTTCATCATGGCAGGAACTAAGTATACTTGTTGAACTCTGAATCCCCAGTCACAAGCACAGGAATTAGCATGTGGCTGATAAAGACACATATTTGCTAAGTAAATGAAAGAGTGATGGTTTCTCTATGTAATGACAAAAGTCAATTCTAGTATCTGTGGAATTTATTCATCCTATTTTAATATACTAATGGTTCCTTCTGATATTCATAAATATATTTAAGCTTATATTTCTCTAATTAGCAACATCAAAAATTAACCTGTGTCTCTGTAAGCTGGGGATTTAACAACAGAATTACTTCTTTTTCTCAGGAAGAAAAGTTGGGCTAGCACAGGTCATATCCTTTGCCACACAAAAAGAAAAAGGGGTTTGAAAAAAATTGTGACCCAGTAATATTTCACTATGTCAAATTCTTAACAAGAGTTAAGAAAAATGTTTTAAATTATCAATTATAAAATAAATCAGAGATTATAAGACTTTTCTATCTTTCTGTAAGACATACTTTGATCTACATTATCATGTTGATTACATTATATGAGACAAAGTGAACAATACAATAATAGTGTAATATTATTAATAAGCTAATGGTGGAGAGGACTTCTGGACAAGATGATAGTGTAGGCACATATGGCTCACCTCTTTGCACAACCACATCAAAATTACAACTAAAATATAGAACAACCATCACTAAGAACCATCAGAAATCAAGTTGAATGGATGTCTGACAACTATGGGATTAAAGAAACCACATCCTTCCAGACTGGTAGGAGAACTGCAGACACGGAACAGGCTGGTCCACACCCGTGTGCAGTGGATAAAACTTCTGGAGGAAGGAGTCCCAGATCCTCACCAGGTCCCCCAGCCCAGGGTTCCAGCGGCAGAAAGATAAGTCCCCATAACTTCTGGCTGCAAAAACCAGTGGGGATTGAGTCAGTGGAAGAAACTGCTAGAGCCCCAAGCAGTTCCCCCTAAAGAACCTACACATGGACTTATCTACTAAGACTTACTTCCTCTGAGCTCCAGCACCACAGTAGCAGCTTGAGAGGTACCAGTGGCATATTAGGAGAAACTGAGGTGTCTGGCTTCAAGGTGAGCAGAGGCCATTGTCCCTTTTCTGAACCTTCCCTCAACAGAGCTACAGAGCTGTCAAGCTGGTGCCATATCTGAGTCTCCATCAGCCTGGCTAACACTGACCCACCTTGGAGATCCCCACAGACTCCACCCTACCCAGTTTACAGATCCACCCAAACTACTTTTCCATATGCGTGACTGCTCTTGGCTCATGCTTCACAATTTCCTAAATCCTACCAAACAAGCAATAGTTGGCTTTACTGAGCCCCAGGCCCAGCACTAGCAGCCGCCAGCCTAGATTCACAGCTTGGCTTCACCTGGGAATCCCCAAGCCCAGCACAAGTAGCAGCCAGCTCAGATTGCTCCACAGCTGAGGCAGGTTGGCCCTGGGCAAAACACAATGGAGGCTGACCTTGGTCAGTACCACCTGGGAAATACCAGGGCCTGCGCACCCAGTGGACAGCTACAGACCACATCAGAGCACTGTCACCCTGCCTCTGCATAGCTGATCCTCCACAAAGGACAGAGGTTGGTGGTAAGTGGTCATAGCCAATCCTTGCAGCTGACTGGCCTTGGCAAATCCCTCCCATTGATCTCCTGACAGAAACCAAGTCTTAACTACAAGAGGAGGTTGTACTTAGCCTACACAAAGGGTGCACCTCGAGAACCCAGCTTGGGTGAAAGGGGAGGCTGTGCCACTGGACCCCACAGGACACCTACTACATTAGGCCACTACCAAGTTACAGAGTCAAAGCAGCTCTATGTAATACATAGAAACAAAACACAGGAAGTCTTCCAAAATGAGGAGACAAAGAAACAGAGTCCAAATGGAAGAACAGATCAAAACTCCAGGAAAAGAGCTACATGAACTGGAGATAAGCAATCTATCAGATGCAGAGTTCAAAATGCTGGTTATAAGGTTACTCAAGGACCTGCATGAAGAAGATCTAGTCAGAAATGAATGATACACTAATTGAAATAAAAAATAATTTACAGAGAAACAACAGTTGAGTGGATGAAGGGGCATCAATGACTTGGAACATAAGGAAGCAAAAGCAAAAACAAAAACAAAAAAACAACAACCAATCAGAACAAGAAGAAAAAGAATCCAAAAAAGGAGGATAGTATAAGCAGCCTCTGGAACAACTTCAAGAGATCCAACATTTGCCTCATAGAGGTGACAGGAGAAGAGAGAGTACAAGAAATTGGAAATCTATTTGAAAAAATAATGAAAGAAAACTTCCCTAATTTGGTGAAGGAAAGAGACATGCAAGTCCAGGAAGCACAGAAAGTCCCACACAAGATGCATGAAAGGAAGCCCACTCCAAGACAAATCATAATTAAAATGCCAAAGGTTAAGGATAAAGAGAGAATCTTTTTCTCCTTCTTTTTTTTTTATTGTTCAATTACAGTGGTCTCCACTTTTCCCCCATTAGTCTCTCTGGCCCCACCCACTCCCCACCTTCCACATTCACTCCTCCCCCCCACTCCATTTTCTTTGTCCATGGGCCCTTTATACAGGTTCCTTGATGACCCTTCCCCTTCTTTGCCTCATTATCCCCTTTCCCCTTCTCTGGTTACTGTCAGTTTGTTCTTTCAATGTCTTTGGTTGTGTTTTCCTCACTTGTTTGTTTTGTTGTTTAGGTTCCACTTATAGGTGAGATCATATGGTATTTGTCTTTCCCCACCTGGTTTATTTCACTTCGCATAACACTCTCCAGTTCCATCCAAGTTGCCACAAACAGTAGGAGCTCCTTTCTTTCTGCTGTGTAGTATTTCATTGTGTAAATGTACCATAGTTTTTGGATCCACTCATTTACTGGTGGGCACTTAAGCTGTTTCTAGCATTTGGCTAATGTAAATGACACTGCTATGAGAATTGGGGTGCATAGTTTCTTCTGAATGGTGTTTCAGGATTCTTAGGATATAATCCCAGCAATGGAATTGCCAGGTCAAAAGACAGTTCCATTTTTATTTTTTGAGGAAATTCCATACTTTTTTCACAGTGGTTGCACCAGTCTGCATTTCCACCAACAGTGTACTAGGATTCCTTTTTCTGCACAGCTTCGTCAGAACTTAGTGTTTGTTGACTTGGTTATGATGGCCATTCTGACCACTGTGAAGTGGTAACTCATTGTGGTTTTAATTTGCATCTCTCTGATGGCTAGTGATGCTAAGCATCCTTTCATATATCTCCGGGCCCTCTGTATGTCCTCCTTGGAGAAGTATCTATTCAGGTCCTTTGCCCATTTTTATTTATAAAAAAAATGTGTATTTATTCTTTTTTGCCCATTTTTAATTGGACTGTTTGTCTTCCTGGTGTGGAGTTATATGAGTTGTTTTTATATTTTGGAGATCAAATCTTGTCTGAGGTATCATGGGCATGTTTTCCCATATGGTTGGTTCCCTTTTCATTTTACTGATGTTTTCTTTAGCCATGCAGAAGCTTTTTAACTTGATGTAATTCCATTTGTTTATTTTTCCCTTTACTTCCCTTGCCCTAGAGGATGTATCAATGAAAATAATTGCTTGCATGGAATAGCTGAAATTTTGCTGCCTATGTTTTCCTCTAGGACTTTTATGGCATCGTGGCTTATGTTTAAGTATTTTATCCATTTTTAGTTTATTCTGTTGTATGGTGTAAGTTAGTGGTTATTCAATTTTTCTATGCCTCTGGTTTTATCTTGCTCATTAGTTTATTTTGTGCATTAGATTCCACTTATGAGATCATAACCCTTAAACATATTTCAAAAAATAAAAACTGTATAGGTCATATTCTCTGATCACAGTGTAAGAAAATGAAGAAATATAGCCAAATCCTACACATCAAGAAATTTAAAGAGGTGCGCTGAAATCGCCATTGTAGGCCATTTAGAAAATTACAGTGATCATACTTTCATAAAGTGAGATGTGCAGCAAGAACTTCAGTAAGTCAAAACTTTGGTTTCATTGTTTACCATAAAAATGAAATGAAGTGAAATAAGCCTTCAAAAAAACAAGTTAGAAAATAAACTCGAAAGTAAGGAAAGATGGAAAATGGATTAAAAAAGACAAAATCTGAAAAAACAATTTATTAAAAAATAATAAAACAGTTGAATAGATAGATTGAGCTGGCTCTCAGAAGGTCAAAAAAAGTGAAAAATTCAAGCCTGTCTAATCAATACAAATGAGAGAAAAAGTCAATAAACAATGTTAATAGTGGGCAGGGATGAAATCTATAGAAAAGTGGAAGTGCCGCTCTCTGATATAACCTTAAACCATTAGTGTGCTTTTAGAACAAACATAACTAACATAATTTGCTAATTAAGGAAGGAAACACCTAAGCTGACTATTATACCTGGGCTCATTTATAAATATGTTTGAGCTGTCACTGCATTATCGCCAAAAACCTGTTGACTAAGGTGCTTTTTTAAACTTGGGTTCAAAAGTCCAGGGATCAGAAAATCACCTTGTCTTAGATACTATTCCAAGAACACAAAACAATAATGGATAATTTCTTACTTATATTTATGTAAACTTAATACAAAAGTAAGACTGAAATAGAACTTACAGAATTCCAAATGTAGATAACAAAATAAAAAATAGAAGTTGTAAATCAAATATGGCAAAGTTTTTAAGAGTATTTATTCTAGTAGTCCAAGGATAGCTTCAAATTTTAAACTATATTTGTATATGTTATTATATTATCAATAGACCAATGAAAATAATATTCCATAAAACTTTGATGACAAAAGTTCAGTAAGCTAGGAGTCCTTTCCTGAGCATGTTAAAAAAACCATATGATATATGAATTGATATACAATTACTTTAATGCTTATTATATATTATGTATATAATCATCTATTTATATACTCATATGTGAAATATATTATTCACATGTGACCAATATTTGAATTAATACATTAAAAATTCATCTAATTATATATAAAAATTCTGATGTGTTTTCTTTTCAACCTTCATTGTGATTAAAAGAAAACAGCAGATTTTTACCATTGAAAACAATAGTAATCTCTAAAGTTATTTAACCTATTATAGAAGTTCAGATGACTGAACTAAGACATGACAGAGCTAAATACATAAATAGGAAGGAGACAAATATGTCATCATTAGATACTATGTAAACATATACTCTAAAAACACAAGAGCATCAACTTAAAAACCCATTGAAATGATGAGCATTCCATAGGCCTATCATACACCCAACAGCAGAGGTCAGCAAACTTGCTCTGTTAAGGACCAAACAGCAAATTTCCCAGGCTCGCCACCTAGATTTTCTCTGCCTTAATTTCTCGACTCTGCCTTTGCAAGCACAAAATCAGCCATAGATAATATGTAAACAAATGGGCATGGCTGTTTCAATAAAACTTACAAAAAGTTAATTTGCACATACAAAAAAGAGTTATTATCTGTCCCCAGGCTGTACTTTGCCAGCCCCTGATCTATAGTGCACAATATTGATTACTTTTTATTCAAAGATTTTTGAGTATCTATGACCAATTTAAAAATAGAAGAAAATGACCTCAATTAAAACAATACCTGCATATATAAATTTCTCAGTAAAAACTTTAATAAGAAATGTTGGAGACCTACATGAAGAAAATTACAAAAAAAAAATTACTGAGATTACATAAAGAATAACTTGAACACAGGTGATATTAAAAAGATGCTAATTCTCCCCAGATGAGTATTGTGTTCAACACAATTTTAATGAAAACTCCATGGAAGGTGGAATTTGAAAAAATTATGTTAAAATTTACCTAAAGAATGAGAATAGCAACAATTAAAAAAAATAATTGTAAGGGAGAGAGAGAAGCTTGTGCTGCCATATGGTAAAACAGATTTTAAATGCTGATATTTGAGAAAATATACTTCCGACAATAAATAAGATGTTTGAATTAAACAAGACAGAAACTGTAAAAAAAAGACCATGCAAGCTGAAAAAATGCAAAGCAATCTTAATAATCAATGAGAAAAATTACAATTTTTCCATGAAGTCTAAAAATTTTTGGCAAAACATAAAAAACTCTTGTCAGTTATAAATGCATAGGAAAAATGGAAGAAAAACACTGATATTTATTCAGCACAATGAAACTTAGGGCGTTAGAAACATTGAAAGTTAAAGTGCTTTATTTCTCTGTAAAAAAACTTATCAAAAGTTATTTGAACATTGCCATCTTCTCATGGTTCATCTCATGATACCGAGCAAGCATCTTTTTTATACCTTTCCAACTTTTCATACTCCTTTCTAAGTTTCAATCCATTTCTACTACTTTATCCTTTGTCCTTTCAATGTTTAAAAATATCTCTGAGAGTTCATTTAATGTGGAGTATTATTGCTGGCATCGCTTCCTCTGGGACATCTTCATCTTTTTGTCACAAGCACCTTCCTCCTTTATGCCATTAAATTGACATTCACTACATCCCTCTGGTTGCTTATCTAGAGTTTCTCCAATGACAGCTATGTCAACATTCCCATGATTTCTTTTATAACTTTGCTGTGTTCAATCCAAATTCCACTTCTGCTGTTATCCCTTTTCGTTTCCTCATTGCGCTTTCATCTTTGTTGGTTAATTCCCACGTTTGACTGTCCGGTTTTACCAAATGTCACTTGTGCTTATCATTTGGAGATAAGGAGACAATAGAACTACACACTTCCCATTCTGTGCAGGAACTGAACAGCAGGGACACGATGACCGGCCATGGACAGGTTTTGAAGGAAAGTGGTCAGTCACTGATTGTGATGCACCTGTGTTTTACCTAGTTATTTATAGGCCGAAGAGCTAGCTTGTACTTCATACAATTACTCACACTTCATATACCATGGGAGCCAGAATTTGAATTGTGCTGTTAGAGGATTGGTATAATTTAACCAAACCTAGTAACTACAACGCATGCACATTAGAACTGTGCAAAGTGAGGACTTCCAGTGTCTGTGTGAGCATCATAAGTCAGGGTGGAAAGAAAAGGGAGGAAACTTGTATAAGAGATGCGAGAACAACTGATAGCTTATTTGGAATAAAGTAATGTTTACATGTGTCACACACTATACTCCAAAATAAATTCCATGATGTTTAAAAAATTAAACATAAAATAATCAAGCTATTAGGAAAATTATAAGTAAAATTAAATGTAGTTTGAAGCAAACTGAGGTATAAAACTTAGAACAGTGTGGTTTGCAGTGGTCAAGCTCCTAACCATAAACTTTATTAAAAAGTGCTTTTTAATATATCATCTTATTTTATCCTTTCAACGGTCTTGAACTATAGCTAGCAGAGATAGAACATGTGTGAAAATGTCTTTGTTCTTATGAGATGCAAATTGAGGTATTTAGGTGTGAAGTGTCTTGACATCTGCAACCTACTTTCAAACAATTTAGTCATAAGAGATGTATATCTATAGATAGATGACATAGATAGACAAATTTCAGACAACAACATATTAACAGCTGATAAATATAAAGAATATGGGTGCTTATTACACTATTTTTCTGTATTTCTGTAGGTTGAAAACTTTTAAAATGCAAAATTTGGAAAAATAAAGGATCTATAGTGCATTTTAAAAATGAATACTTAACCAAAAATTTGTTTGTAAATTCTGCATTTTATTTATTGTTTTCTCTTTTTAATTTTTTTATTTTAATTGTTGTTCTTGTACAGTTATCTGTCTTTTACCTCCGTCCCAGCCCACTGCCCCAACCCTCCCCACCTCCCTCCCATATCCACCCTCCCTAGTTTTTGTCTGCATATCTTTTATAGTTGTTACTCCAAACTCTTCCCCTTTTCCCCTGAAATTCCCTCCCCTCTCCCCCCTGGTGACTGTCAGTCTGTCCTCAATTTCAGTGTCTTTGGTTATATTATGCTTGTTTGTTTGTTTTTTTGTTGATTAGGTCCCTGTTAAAGGTGAGATCATATGGTATTTGTCTCTCACCTCCTGGCTTACTTCGCTTAGCATAATGCTCTCCAGTTCCATCCATGCTGTCTCAAAGGCTAGGAGCTCCTTCTTTCTTTCTGCTGCATAGAATTCCATTGTGTAAATGTACCATAGTTTCTTGAGCCATTCATTTACTGATGGGCACCTAGGTTGCTTCCAACACTTGGTTATTGTAAATTGTGCTGCTATGAACATAGGGGTGCATAGTTTCTTTTGGATTGGTGTTTCAGGGCTCTTAGGATATAATTCTAGCAGTGGAATTGCTGGGTCAAAAGGTAGATCCATTCTTAGTTTTCTTAGAAAATTCCATACTGCTTTCCATAATGGTTGTACCAGTCTGCAATCCCACCAACAATGTACTAGGATCCCCTTTTCTCTACAACCTCTCCAACACTTGTTGTTTGTTACTTTGTTTATGATGGCCATTCTGACTGGTGTGAAGTGGTATTTCATTGTGGTTTTAATTTGCATCTCTCTGATAGCTAGAGATATTGAGTATCTTTTCATGTGTCTCTGGATCCTCTGTATGACATCCATGGAGAAGTGTCTGTTCAAGTCCTTTGCCCATTTTTAACTGGGTTGCTTGTCTTCTTAGAGTGGAGTTGTGTAAGTTCTTTATATATTTTGGAGATTAAACCCTTGTATGAGGTATCATTAGCAAATATGTTTTCCCATACAGTCGGTTCTCTTTTTATTTTAATATTGTTTTCTTTAGCCGTGCAGAAGCTTTTTATTTTGATGAGATCCCATTTGTTTATTCTTTCCTTTATGTCCCTTGCTTTAGGGGACATATCAATATGTTGCTGCGTGAAATATCTGAGATTTTCCTACCTATGTTCTCCTCTAGGACTTTAATGGTGTCACAGCTTATATTTAAATCATTTATCCACCTTGAATTTATTTTTGTGTATGGTGTAAGTTGGTGCTCAAGTTTCATTTTTTTTTTTGGCACATAGCTGTCCAGTTCTCCCAACACCATTTGTTGAAGAGGCTACTTTTACTCCATTTTATGTTGCTGCCTCCTTTGTCAAATATTAATTGACCATAGAGAATTGGGTTTACTTCTGGGCTCTCTGTTCTGTTCCACTGGTCCATGTGCCTGTTTTTGTGCCAGTTCCAGGCTGTTTTGATTACAGTGGCCTTGTAATACAGTTTGGTGTCAGGTATTGTGATCCCTCCTACTTTGCTCTTCTTTCTCAAAATTGCTGCAGCTATTCAAGGTTGTTTATGGCTCCATGTAAATTTTTGAAGTGTTTGTTCTATGGCTGTGAAAATGCCATTGGTAATTTAATAGGTATTGCATTGAATCTGTAAATTGCTTTGGGTAGTATGGACATTTTGATGATGTTAATTCTTCTGATCCATGAACACAGTATATGTTCCCATTTGTTTGTGTCTTCCTTGATTTCTTTCTTCAGTGTTGTGTAGTTTTCTGCATACAGGTCTTTTACCTCCTTGGTGAGGTTAATTCCTAGGTATTTTATTTTTCTTTTTGCTATAATGAGTGGGATTTTTTTTCTTGATTTCTGCTTCTGCTGTTTCATTGTTGGTATACAAAAACGCTTTTGACTCTGGATATTGACTTTGTATCCTGCTGTTTGGTCAAATTCATTTATTAGGTTGAGCAGCTTTTTGGCTGAGTCTATAAGATTTTCTATGTACACTATCATGTCATCTGCAAACAATGATAGTTTTGTTTTCTCCTTTCCAATTTGGATGCCTTTTATTTCCTTTTCTTGTCTAATCACTGTGTCTAAGACTTCCAATACTATATTGAATAGAAGTGGTAAAAGTGGACAACCTTGTCGTGTTCCTGACCTTAGTGGAAAAGATTTTAGTTTTTGCCCATTGAGTATGATGTTGGCTGTAGGTCTCTCAGATATGGCCTTTATTATGTTGAGGAATGCTCCCTCTATTCCCACTTTGCTGAGTGTTTTTATTGTAAATGGGTGTTGTACCTATCAAATGCTTTTTCTGTATCTATTGATATGATCATGTGATTTCTGTCTTTGCTTTTGTTTATGTGATGTATTACATTTACTGATTTGCGAATATTGAACCATGCTTGCATCCCTGGGATGAATCCCACTTGGTCCTGGTGTATGATCTTTGTAATGTATTGTTGGATGTGGTTTGCCAATATTTTGTTGAGGATTTTAGCATCTATGTTCATCAGTGATATTGGCCTGAGGTTTTCTTTCTTTGTTGTGTCTTTATCTAGTTTTGGGATTAGGACGATGCTGGCTTCATAAAAAGAGTTTGGGAGTCTTCCATCATCTTGGATCTTTTGGAATAGTCTGTGAAGGATAGGGGTTAGCTCTTTCTTAAATGCTTTGTAAAATTCTCCTGTGAAACCATCCGGTCCAGGGCTTTTGTGTATTGGGAGTTTTTTTATTCCTGCTTCAATTTCATCTGCTGTTATTGGTCTGTTCAGGCTTTCTGCTTCTTCTTCATTGAGTTTTAGAAGATTATATTTTTCTAGAAACTTGTCCATTTCACCTAAGATTTCAAAATTTTTGGCATACAGTTCTTCATAGTAATTTCTTACAATCCTTTGTATTTTTGTGGTGTCAGTTGTAATCTCTCCTCTTTCATTTCTGATTGTGTTTATTTGGGTCCTCTCTCTTTTTTTCTTGATGAGACTGCTTAAAGGCTTGTCAATTTTGTTTATTTTTTCAAAGAACCAGCTCCTGGATTCATTGATTCTTAGAATTGTGCTTTTAGTCTCTATGTCATTTAATTCTGCTCTGATCTTGGTTATTTCCTTTCTTCTACTTGCTCTGGGCTGTCTTTGTTGTTGTTCCTTGAGTTCTTGTAGACGTAGGGTTAAGTTGTTTGTTTGAAATGTTTCTATCTTTTTAGGTAGGCCTGTATCACTATGAACTTCCCTCTGAGGACTGCCTTTGCTGTGTCCCATAAGTTTTGGGTCATTGTGAGTTCATTTTCATTTGTTTCCAGAAACTTTTTGATTTCTACCCTAATTTCATTCTTGACCCATTCATCGTTTAATAACATGCTATTCAATCTCCATGATTTTGAGGGTGTTGAGTTTTTCCCCTTGGGGTTGATTTCTAGTTTCAGCCCCTTGTGGTCGGAGAAAATGCTTGGTATGATTTCAATTTTCTTGAATTTGTTGAAGCTTGTTTCGTGTCCTATCATGTGGTCTATCTTTGAAAATGTTCCATGTGCATTTGAAAAAAATGCGTATTTAATTTCTTTGGGATGAAGGGCTCTCTATATATCTGTTAAGTCCATTTCATGAGTGTTGTTCAATGCCACAGTATCTTTGCTGATATTTTGTTTGGAAGATCTGTCCATTTTTGACAGTGGGGTGTTAAAATTCCCTACTATAATTGTGTTGCTGTCAATATCTTTCTTGAAGTCCTCTAAGATTTTCTTTATGTATTTAGGTGCTCCTGTGTTGGGTGCATATATATTTACAATGTTTATGTCTTCTTGGTGGATTCTTCCTTTCAGTATTATGAAGTGACCTTCTGGGTCTCTCTTTATGGCTCGTCTTTTGAAGTCTATTGTGTCTGATATGAGTATTGCTACCCGGCTTTTTTTTCCTGTCCATTTGCTTGGAAAGTTTGTTTCCAGCCCTTCACTTTGAGTCTGTGTAGGTCTTTTGTCCTGAGGTGGGTCTCTTGTAGGCAGCATATGTGTGGGTCATGCTTTCTTATCCATTCAGTTATTCTATGTCTTTGATTGGAGCATTTAATCCATTTACATTTAAGGTTATTATTGATAGTTACTGATTCATTGCCATTTTCGTGCCTGTGTTCCTCTCTCTCTCTCTTTTCCTTCCTTTCCTTAAAGCAGTCCCTTTAGCATCTCTTGCAGAACTGGTTTGGTAGAGGTGTATTCTTTTAGACTTCTTTTGTCTGGGAATCTCTTTATTTGGCCTTCTATCTTGATTGAAAGCCTTGCTGGGTAAGTAGTCTTCATTGCAGGCCTTTGGTTCTCATTACTTGGAATATTTCTTGCCATTCTCTTCTGGCTTGGAGTGTTTCCATTGAGAAGTCAGTTGCTAACCTTACTAGGGCTCCCTTGTATGTTACTTCCTTTTTCTCCCTTGCTGCCTTTAAGATTTTCTCTTTGTCTTGGAATTTTGCTGTTTTAATTATGATGTGTCTTGAAGTAGGCCTCTTTGGGTTCCTCTTGATTGGGACTCTCTGTGTTTCCTGGATTTGTGTGAGTTTTTCTCTCATCAAATTAGGGAAGTTTTTTATCATTACTCTTTCAAATAGGTTTTTTAT
>PVKU01008581.1:0-72069 GCA_004027475.1 Anoura caudifer | reverse complement strand
CTGCTAATTATGCTTCTTCTTCCCTGTACCTTTCCCCCCTTCCTCCTTGCCCCCTCCCCACTGAACTCCCTCTGTGTGATGTCCATTTCTCTGATTCTGTTCCTGTTCTGGTTGTTTGCTTAGTTTTTGTTTTTGCTGTTTTTCTTTTCTTTTAGATTTGTTAATAGTTGTGAGTTTGTTTTCATTTTACTGTTCATAGTTTTAATCTTCTTTTTCTTAGATAAGTCCCTTTAACGTTTCATATAATAATGGCTTGGTGATGATGAACTCCTTTAATTTGATCATATGTGGGAATCACTTTATCTGTCCTTCTGTTCTAAATGAAAGCTTTGCTGGATAGATTAATCTTGGATGTAGGTCCTTGCCTTTCACGATTTCAAATACTTCTTTCCAGCCCCTTCTTGCCTGCAAGGTTTGTTTTGAGAAATCACCTGATAATCTAATGGGAACTCCTTTGTAGGTAACTATCTCCTTTTCTCTTGCTGCTTTTAGGATTTTCTCTTTGTCTTTAATCTTGGGTAACTTAATGATGATGTGCCTTGGTATGTTCCTCTTTGGGTCCAACTTCTTTGGGACTCTCTGGGCTTCCTGGACTTCCTGGAAGTCTATTTCCTTTGCCAGATTGAGGAAGTTTTCCTTTATTAATTTGCTTCAATAAGTTTTCAGTTTCTTGCTGTGATTCTTCTCCTTCTGGCACCCCTATAATTCAGCTATTGGACCGTTTCAGGTTGTCCCAGAGAATCCTCAGCCTTTCTTCATTTTTTTTGGTTTTCTTGTTTCTTCACTCTGATCCAGTTAGATGTTTATTTCTTCCTTTTGTTCTGAATCATTGCTTTGAATCCTGATTTCCTTCCCATCACTGTTGGTTCCCTGAATATTTTGCTTTATTTCATTTTGGGTATCTTTCATTTGTTCTTTCATTTTTTGACCTAGCTCAATCAGTTCTGTGAGCATTTTGATTACCAGGGCTTTAAATTCTCCATCAGTTAGGATGCCAATGTCCTATTTGCTTAGTTCTGAGGTTTTGTTGTGTTCTTTCATTTGGGCCATATTTTTTTGTCTTGGCTCAGCTGATAAATTGTAAGGGGGTGGGGACTTAGGTATTCACCAAGGCACAGCAATCTTCTTTGATGCTCTGTGGGCCTGCCTATGGGGGAGGGGCCAGAGAGGGAACAACGCGGCTGACCTGCTTGTCTCCAGAGCACTTTTCAATGAGCTCTCGAGTCAGACTGGGAGAACTCCCACTGTGGCAACCCCAACCTTAGCACACAACCACCTCTGAGTCCCCTTAAGTCAGTGCCTCCCACACAGCCTGCTGAGCTTGGCATCCAGCCCCGCCCCCAAGGTCCTCCGCCTCACCAGTCTGGTTGTGCTGATTGATTTGTTCTTTAATTCCTTGGTTGTTGGAGTTCTAAGCAGTTTGATTTTTCTGGCGCTTTTGGTTGTTTATTGATTTTAGATTGGTTGTTATCCTCCTTTTGGCTGTGCAAGGAAGCGAAGGGTTTCTACCTACACCTCCATCTTGGTGGAAACTCTCAAAGTACTTATCAAGATATTTTTTCCACTGCTCAAAACAGTTTTTGAATTCGTCAATTTTGATGCCTTTTAGTGCTTCCACCGTTTTTTTGTTTCACCTCTTCACATCAGCAAAAGCATTTACATTTGAGGCCTTTTTTCATCCAGCGGGGAAAGAAGTCTCTGGGGTGAGATCAGGTGAATAGGGAGGGTGGGGCATGGGAGTCATGCCGTTAGGGGTCAAAAACTGCTGAACACTCAGCTTGAGGTTTGGGCAAGTACACTAGTAGATCAGTCATCATGAAATGGGCAAACATGTTGAGCGTTCAAAAAAAATTCACTGAAGCTGAACGCAGCCTCTCACAACAACACCAGCTAGTATACTGGTACAGGTGGGTTCCTAGAACATTCACCCAGTGGGAGAAGCCTATACTACTAGGCATCAGACCTCCAGAAGATAATTTTGGGTGTTTGGGGTTCCCCTATATAATATATGATACAACATGGGTGAAGCTTGAAAACATTATGCTAAGTTAAAGAATCCAGATAGGGCAGGCCACATACTCTGTGACTCCACTTATGTGACATGTTCAGAACAGGCAAATTCATAGAAACAAAGTATTGTACATTAATGGTTGCCAGGGATGGGGGAATGAGCAACTGCTAATGGTTACAGATTTCTTTGGGGGGAATTAAACAGTGGTGATGGTTGTACTATTCCATGAATATACTGAAAACACTGAATTGTATACTCTGTAAAGGTGAGCTTTATAATGTGTGAATTAAAGCTCAACAAAGCTCTTATTTTAAAATATAAAAACCATTTTTAGCTTAAGGGTCATACAGAGACTAACCAAGGGCTGGATCTGACCTGCAAAGTGGACTTGGCAGACTCTTGTTTTAGATCATAAACCTTTTTGAAACCTATGGGAAAAGTAATTTAAACTACACCTTGATCCAAGCTCTGTAAATGTAAGAGATCTAATATATAATCTATTTTCAAATTTTTTTGATTTCCTCAAAATATCTTTAGCACACTCATTCTCTCCTCTCAAGAGAGAAGACGTCCTCTCTCGTGCCCTTCCCGCCCCCAGAGCCGGTAGTTGGGCCTTCGCTGTTGCTTCAGCTGGTTCCAGAGCAGTGGGGGAAGGGAGGTCCTGAATCAAATATGTGAAACTTGAACAAATCATTCACACCATGAAGATTCAAGAGCTTAAATCCTGCAGGTTTTATGCAAGGAAGTAATTCAGATGACAGTAGTGAACTGTGAGTGGTTCCTGAGTGGTGATGGAGGGCAGGGTGCATTGGTGGTGATGGTGGTGGTGGTGACTGAGCCCTTATTGAACGATGACTAAAAGAGAGATGTTTGAGAAGAGCACTTTTTTTGGTAACAGTTTTGCTATTTTCTCTCATTCTTTAATTAGCCTGGAAAATTAGTCTCTGCCAGGGTCTGGGCAAGTAGGAATCTACAGTAATATTTAGAGTTCTATTTTGTGATTTTATGGAACTGCTGAAAAGGTCAAGAACATTTCTTTAAATGTCAATGGACTGAGGGTCCAATTATCCAGGGGAGGACGTTCTTGGAAGAAGAACTTTGTAAGTCAGGCAGAATGATGCAGGTGGAGCTTGGTGAGCAGGGAGCCAGGCACGGCCTCAGGCTTCCCAGGGAGAGGGTCCTGGGTGAGCAGCAAAGGGAGTGTGGGCACTTGCAGAAGCTGTTGATGCAGTCCCCCTGCTCACTGCTCTTAACCTGTGGGGTCTCCTTCCTCCATGTGAGGCTGGGTCCCTAGTGCCTACGGGAATCTGAGGAGCCTGGTGCAAGCTGGAGGGGGTGCACCTTTTCCTGAAACTCCAGAATGTGAGTTCTCCAGGGTTCTCTGTGCAGATCCTTGGGGCTGACCTAAGGAAGGCCATGTGTTCAAACCTGTGAACAAGTGTTTTCAAACTTTAGTGAACATAGGTCTCTCCTGGAGAATGTATTAAAATGTGGAGTCCTGAGCCACATATGAATTCAAAGATCTTACAATGAATAGTATTATTATTTTATAACCAGAAGGAAGCTATTTTCATGGGAGTTAGGCAGCTTCTAACAATGCATACTCCTAGGCTTCCAACCCCATTGAATCAATACCTAGAGGACAGGGAATGTATGAAGGGAAGGAATGGGACCCAAGAACGTGCACTTTCAGCGACTTCACCAGGTAATTTTGAGGCTGGTCCTCTCCAAACCTCTAGGAACCAAGGTGTTTTCCTGGAGAATCTTTCCTTAACTTTGAACTCTCCTTTAAAAACTGTGTCTGTTAGCTTGTGTCTGTGTCTTGAACGCTGCCAAGAATCTGTCATCCTCCTTACATCTCCATCTCTGCCTCTGCTTCTCTCTGACTGTGCAGCAGCTTGCTACATCCCTCAAACTTCACCCCTCCCAACTTCAGCTCCTGGAGAGAAATAGGCTCTTATATCATGACCAGTTCAAAACACCCTGGAAGTCTGGTTGGCTCATCTTGGGTGGACGTCTGCCCAAGGGCAGAGCAGCAACACACCTGCACCCATGGGAACCCTATGGGTAGAAAGGGGGAAGGAGCAGTTTACTAGAAGAAGAAATCTCTCCTCAGAAATTGAGAAGAGGGATGGAGAGACAAATCAGTAGGTATCTACTTTATCTGCTGTCTCACCATGAGGACTGTAGAAGTTTTTGCAGATCTTGTTATAGAAGCCTCAGCCGTTCTGGTTTGCCAGGACCACAGACAACTGGGAGTACTTTCTTTCCTTGCCCACAGCTCTTGACCTGTCGTCCTCACTCATGGACTGCTGTAGCCTGACACCCCGGATGCTGGCCCTGGTGACCCATACCTGGTGGGCAGCGGGGTACCAGGGCTTTGAAGTAAGACAGATGTGGGATTCAATGCTAGCTAGCTCTGTCCCATTCTGTATGACCTTGGGCAAGTTAAGTTAACTCTGGAGCTTCTATTCTCTTATCGTAATAACAGGGACACTAATGCCCACCCCTGGAAAGGATTCAATGAAATAATGAACATGGAGTGGTTAGTCCAGTGCCAACATGTGGTAAGTACTCTGCAAATGCTGGCTCGCTTACTATTATTTGGCAGCCAGGGGGTCAGGTAGGGCATCTGGTCCTGGCCATCTGTTTGCCCACGTGCACAAGGAAGGGCCTGCACATGTGTGGGTACGTGTGTGTCTGAGAGTGTGCTTGCAAATGTGTACCCATGTCTTTGCTCCTCCTTGTTGCACCCCATTCCCATCACTACTACACCTATTAGCCAGGAGCTCAGGAATGCTGGCCCAAAATGGGGCGAAGCTGGTCACAGCCAGCACCTCCAGAAAGGACAGCCTGTGCTGCCACACAGGCTCATTTGAGCACCGATGCAGACTGTGGGCCAGTGGAACCCTGTGTTCTGGGTTTTCCCTGTGGCTAAAATATTTAGAAGCTGGAGCATCCTCAGGACAAATGTGGTCATAGTCCCATGCAGGGTCTCCCAGTGCTGATCCACTCTCTTCTCAGGACAAGCTCTGAGGAATCATTTTCTCTGAGGCCAAGCCTGAGGGTTTTTATTCTTCCAGGAAACAGAGGATTCCCCAGAGTTGGCCTTAAGAGAAGGGTATGGGCATAGCCAGGGACTGGGACTAAGGTTCTCTCCTTCAGTCTACACCTGGAGCCTGGGATAGGAAGAAAATCCCCACCACCCTTTCCCCACCTGTCACAAATAGGTCCTGCTCAGATAGTGATCTTACTGTTTGAAAGGAGCTGTGAAGACTCCATACCTTGGTATAGTTTTTTTCAGGCTGTCACTTACTGAGTACCTACTGTGTACCAAGAGCTTGGTCCATCATTTCTTTTAACCTGTACCATAACCCTGTTGGTTAGATACTACAATCTTCTCCATTTTTTACAGGCAAAAATGGGACCTCAGAGACATTGTCTAAGACCCAACAGGTCATTAATGGTGGCACTTAATTCAAGCTCAGGTATATCTAACTCCAAGTACTGGGCTCTTACCTTTGGGCTTTATTCTAACTGCTAAGTAAAGTTGGCCAAGATTAAAGGATGCCAGGACAAGACAGTAAGTGTGGGTCACCAGGGCCAGCATCCGGGGTGTCAGGCTACAGCAGTCCATGAGTGAGGACGACAGGTCAAGAGCTGTGGGCAAGGAAAGAAAGTACTCCCAGTTGTCTGTGGTCCTGGCAAACCAGAACGGCTGAGGCTTCTATAACAAGATCTGCAAAAACTTCTACAGTCCTCATGGTGAGACAGCAGATAAAGTAGATACCTACTGATTTGTCTCTCCATCCCTCTTCTCAATTTCTGAGGAGAGATTTCTTCTTCTAGTAAACTGCTCCTTCCCCCTTTCTACCCATAGGGTTCCCATGGGTGCAGGTGTGTTGCTGCTCTGCCCTTGGGCAGACGTCCACCCAAGGTGAGCCAACCAGACTTCCAGGGTGTTTTGAACTGGTCATGATATAAGAGCCTATTTCTCTCCAGGAGCTGAAGTTGGGAGGGGTGAAGTTTGAGGGATGTAGCAAGCTGCTGCACAGTCAGAGAGAAGCAGAGGCAGAGATGGAGATGTAAGGAGGATGACAGATTCTTGGCAGCGTTCAAGAGTTAGGCTGAAATATTCCTGAGTCCCAGTAGTATCCCCACACTTCCTAGGTTGACTGTTCAACCCTTCTTTTGTTTGGAGTATGTTTGCCAATATCCCATACCTGACTCTGGCTGGCTTCTCAAAAAAGGACAACTTGGTACCACCACATCTACCAATAAAGTCTCTCTTGGTGCCCAAGTTTGTTTGAACTGGGTTCTTCCCCTTGCCACCAAGAGACCTGACCAATCTATCTCCTCATCCATCACCACTGCATGAGGAAGACACAGTCAGCATCTTCCAGAAAGCTGGGCAGGGAAGCCAACCAGAGGGGCCCAGGTGCCTGATAGGGACACAGAGCCACGAATAGCTGGCCCCAGTTCTGGGCTGCAGAGTGCTGGTTGGAAGCCAGACTTCTGGGCCTGGCTGGCTCCAAGTACTCAAAACAGAAGCCAAAAAGGTTGGGCTTTGAGGTGACTGCTCTAAAATTGTCATCACTCAGATGTCTGAGCCAGAAATGATACTCTTCCTTTGACCTGGGCAGCAGGGCTGATGTTCAGGGAATCCCTGGGCAGCCAGGGCCTGGTCAGGTCCCTCTAGAACCCTTGGCCAGACATCCCTCAGAGCCAACATAGACTGGAAGGAAGGAAAGGATGGACAAGACAGGGACAAGACAGGAGAAGGAGAGGAGAAGGCTCTCTGGGAAGGGAGAAGAGGAGGGCGATAGTGATGAGGAACCCACAGAAAAAGCCATATTTATTTCTTTTGTAAGTGGATCCCAGGAGATGTTTCCCCTTTTCCTTTTCCCAGCCAACATCATGGCTTTCCTTCTCAGCTAGAAGTGGTCAACAATATCTGGGTGAACAGCAGGCTCTGCAAAGCTCCTAAGGGGCTGCTTTGGGTCAGCTACTCCTACGGGCTTCTGGTCCCAGGGAGGGTCCTAGAGGGTGCCCATTTTAAAGTAAAAAGAGCTGAACCCTGAGACTCTGCAGCATGCCCATCTATCTGTACTAGAGACACAGTTGAGAATTTTGGCCTCAGTTTGCTGCCTGTGAAATGGGGATGGTGTGTAACTGAACAGGGTCCAACAGCTGTTGTGCTGGGGTTCTTCTGCTGAGAGTTCAGGGCAATAAAGAAAGCGGTGCCCTGCCACCTCCTGCACACTCACTACCCTTTCCCCTGTCCCCCTTTGGCTTGCAGAGGACTTTCCCTTGTGTTACCCTGTGGGAAGGTCAGGAGAGGCTCCAGAGGAAAGCCAAGGAATGGCCTACACCTCCGCATTCCTGGAAAGCCAGAGTGGAGGGCTCACTTGTTTAGAATCTCTCAACACATTTCCATAAAACTGAGTTCTGCCTACCATTCTGCCTTCTCCTGTAACCCTGTCCCCTCCTCTGTGTCTTCTTACAACTTGGTACTCCCCACTTAGTCATACATCTTTCACCCAGAACATCTAGCTTTTGTCATGAGCTAACTTTTTACATGTTATGCTCAGCCTGTTTGATAGGGTGGGCTGTTAGCGGTCCCAGACTGGGTTTCACCATCTCTCCGTTCTGGCTTCTCTTGGCCCTCACCCTTGCCTCCTCCTCTCTGAGAGCAGCCCCTGCCTGAGGACACAGTGGCACTCTGAAAAGTTAGGGGCAATGCAGCTGACTGGCCGGGCTTTGTACGTTATGGAAAGCTGCTAGGGGCTGACCCTAACTACCTTCTCCTTTTCCTCTCCAGCCTTTCCAGCCCCCACTGAGGGCTCTTCCAGGCAGACCAAAAGCTCATTAACCCCCAGGGTGCTTGAGGGTAGGGAGGGGAGAGGAGGCTGTTCATTAAAATTCACATGAAGAGAAACAACTAATCAGAAGCCAGTTGTTGCTTAATTGGTTTTAAACTTCAGGAAGATTCCTCATTAGCCTAGGGGTGACCTCTGCAGAGCAGCTCAACTGGGAAAGGGAGAATAGGGAAGGAGAGCAGAAGCTCCTTCCTTTGCCAGCTTTCCCCCTGATCTCCAGATGGCCAATCAGAGGTGGTATTGCAACAAGCTACCAGAGCCAGGCTTTGTAATCCTCTTCTTCTTTCAAAGTCCTCCTCTTCCAGGAAGACTGCCTTGGGCAGCCAGGAGGATAGCCTCTAGCCTTGAGCTCCTTCTGCATGTATAATCTGAGCCACATAAGCTGGGTGCCTTTTAAAGTATTTCATTGTGCTTCCCAGTCTGAAAGCAACTTCTAGAGAGCAGAAGTTTTCTTCCCATTGTCCTTGTCACCCTCTCGTCACCATTCCTTCTGTGTCCTGTCTCCCTTCTCCCTCCCACTCTCCATTTTTCTCCTTCCTCCTCTTGCCTCCTCCTCCTCCCACCCACATTCTCCTCCTTTCTGCTCTTTCTCCCTGGTCAGCTCCCCTTGTGTAGCTAAAGGAAGCACCGGTTCAATGATCGGCACCAAGGGAGACTAAAGCCCTCCGTAATTTTCACTGGCATTCCAATGGATACATCTCCAGTCTGACCCCATTCCAGCTCCCAGCAGGTTGCTGTCTTCTGCGCAGGAGTAGAGGAGGAGTCGGTGGGGGGAACGACCCATCATATACTCAGGTGGAGGAGCTAGAACAACTCTGTATGGAGAAAAGAAGGTTGGGGAGATCATGACTCTTCCCATCTCTGGGGAGCTGGCTCAGCTGATGAACAGTTTGTCCTGTGCAGGCCAGGAAGACAGAGCTAGGCCTGATGCTGGACTGAAGGCTGTCAGAGGGACAGAGAATCAGGTCAATATTAGGAAGAAGAGTAGTGAACATCACTGGTTTTCCATAGGCCTCTAGAAACAGCATTCACTGCTCTGGGGATCCTACCCTCCCACACTCTATATGGTTTCAATATGGCTACCAGTCAAAGTACAGTCTCCCCTCCTCAGGTCATGCTGACAAAGCCTAGCCAATCACAAATGTCCATGGCTCTGACCATAGTGGTTGACTGTGGGTGGGCCTGTGACCCAAGGCTAGCCAGTCTTCATCCTTCCCTGGGAATTTATGTGTGGTCTCCCGGAGGAAAAAAATCTCTCTCCCTGGTTCAGTCTGGTGATAAGACATGCTGAGAGTTGTTGGCTGCACTGCTCGGAGAAACAGAGCCAGGAGTCGGGAGGGAGAGAAGGAAAGTCTCCACAGTGTTGTTTGGCTCTCTAGAGTCCTTGAGGTCATGTCCACTCCTACCCTTCCCGGTTTCTTCAGCCAATAAATTCCCTTTTATGGTGAGCCATTTGAGTTGAATTTCTGCCACTTCAACTCAAACATTTCCTAGTTGGCATAAGGGCTTTCTCATAGCCAAAGCTGCCAAATAGGGGCTGGACCGCCTCAGGAGGCGGCAGATCCCCAGGCAGAGCTGCACAACCTCCTGCCAGGGACACTGGAGAGATAATTTCTGGATCCAATTGTGCCAGATAACAGCTAACACATATTGACGGCCTGACAGTTTACAACCATTACCTCAGTAAACCGCCCCTGACATCCTTATAATGAAGCATCATTCCCCCCATTTTGTAGATGAGGAAACAGAGTCTCCTGGGGGTTCATTACCTTGTCAAGGAGGCACAGATCCAGGATGAAGTGCTTTAGCCCCAGGACTCATGCTCCTTCCGGTAAGCCTTTAGGCTCAGAGGGCTTTTGCCCTCACCGCACCTGAGAGCCTGGCCACTTCTGGAGGGGCTGGTGCAGGTATGCTGTCTGTGGTCAGCTCAGTGCTCCTAAATAGTGCAGTCGACAGAGGCGTGGTGCTGTGTCTGGGTGAGCAAAGAGGCACATGGCCCCTGCTGGCTCTGGGGACAGACTGCCTGCAGAAGCACCAGAGTGGAAGAAACCCAAAGGAAGAAGGGGGGCCTTAGGGAAGGGGGCAGGTGAGCTGGAAGCACTTCTTCCTTCAGACACCTGGATAAGGGTCTTTTTGTGATGGAGCCTGTAAACCTTCTCCTAGAAACAAAAACATTTGTGCAAGCATGCAATGTTTTGCACACAGTTTCAGGGGCTTCGGAGCCCCGCCTCCCTGCCCAATCCTGGAGCAGTACATAGAACCCTGGGAGCTCTTGATCAGAACCTGATCAAGAAGTGTAAAAAGTGCTCATGGGCCTGTCCCAGGCCATGCAGTCCCACCACAGTTGATTATTTTAACTAGTATATCTATCTGGGGATGGTAACTAAGCATCTTTTGCTCCTTTCCCTTAGGGCCCTTCCCCCAGCATCTTGTTCTCCTACCTCCATAGTTATTTCTGCCCAGATGAGGGTAGAAGGACTATCTAATGAGCTTCTTCAGCCTGAGATGGGGGAGGAAAGCTGAATGCCTCCACATCTTTTCTCAGCCCTTGTCTACCCCAACCTGTATCCCCATGATCTTGTCATTCAGTCCTCCCTCCTCAAAGTTTTAGAGCTGCAGAGTGAGACAGGTAGCATTTCTTCCTTTCCAGATCCAATGGCTAAACAAAGTGACATCTACACCTGTGTGATCCAATAGGGCAGCCGTACGTGGCCATTCAAATTATTTTTTTTAATCCTCACCCAAGGATATGTTCATTGATTTTAGAGAGAGGGGATGGGAGAAAGAGGGAGACAGAAACATTGATTAGTTGTCACTTATACACACCCCAACCGGGGACCAAACTTGCAACTTTTGGTGTACAGGACAATGCTTCAACCAACTGAGCCACCCGGCCAGGGAAGCCACTCAAATTAAAATGAATTAGGGGAGGGGGCGGGGAAAAATAAAATAAAATAAAATAATAAAATAAAATAAAATAATAAAATAAAATAAAATGAATTAAAGTTAAAAGAAACTTAAAACTCAGTTCCTCAGTCAGTCACACTTGTCACATTTCACGTGCTTGATAGCCATGTGTGGCTAATGGCTACTGCCTTAGGCAGTGCAGGTGTAGAATATTCCTAGCATTGCAGAAAGTTCTACTGGAGACACAGAAATTGGAACCAAGATATAGATAACCACAGCATGGAGTCGGGCTGCCTTAGTTCAAATTCATCTCTACCATTCACTAGTTGAGGGTTAGGGTAATTTCCTTAACTTCTCTGAGCTTCAGACTCCTTCTCTCTACAATGGGAATAACAGTAATGCCTGCCTGCTAGGGGTTGTCGTGGTCATTACTTCAGCCCAGTGTCCCTCACATAGTCAGATGAGCTGGCTATCTTCAGTTCAGCCCTCCAGAACCACTGTCCATGTTTCTCCACCTTTCTCTGTGCCCAGAAGCTGACTTGCAGGGACTGTATCAGTGGATTTCCTTGCCCTAGGGCCTCTGGTTGGATTTGGCCACTGGAGGAACCACTGAAGACCAGGGGCAGGAAGAAAGAGGTCAGGGTATTTGTTCTGTGATACTCTCTCAGCCAGGCCTCAGGGGCCCTCTCTGGAGAGCTCTTCACTTCAGGTTCTAGTAACTGCTCCTTCCATTTGCTCCTTTAGGCCCAGAGGTGGAAGCTGCTTCTTACTGTTTCTCAGTGGGAGGGGGAGGGTAGAGCTGCACTGTCTCTTGTTGGTCTCCCTGTGTTGATATTCTTTATTAAGCTCTCCTCCATGGCCTGGTGTGAATACACCTTCCCTGTCCTGAAGCCTAAGACAGAGGCCCCTGTCTAGGTTAACCCTCCTGCTGGTACTAGGAAGAGGAGGAGGAGAAAGAGGTGGGTGAGGAAGAGGAGGAGAGGATGAACATGGATATTTCTCTCCAACGCTGCCTCTGCCTCCAAACTTCTCCAGAAGAGACTGAATTTCAGCAGAACCTAGACTCATTGTTTGGAGGTGCAAGTGTCTTCTGGGAGGATCCTGGAGCTCAAGCCTCTGCCATGGGGTCCACACCATTTCCCTACCTCCCCTCAAACAGGATGGCAGGTCCTTTCCTTCTCAGGGCCTCTCCCTGGAGCTTGCCACTGCCTCCTGAGGCCCCCGTCTCTCAGAGCAGCCTGTCCTTCTTATCTGTCCCCTTAGCCTCTGAGGTGTGACTCCTATCTGGGTGCCTGGGCCCCTGAAGCTGAGTGCTCACAGGCAGGCAAGAGATAGAAGGGTGTGAGAATGCTAGGGGATGGCCCTGGAAAGGCTCTACGTAGAGTGTGTGGAGTGTCCGCTCCCCATTGCAAGCTCTACCATCAGACCCTTCACCCAAAGTCTGGGTTCCCAAAGCTGGGTACTCTTTCCTTATTGTAATTGCCTGTCTCCTGTCTAGTCAAGGCACTATGCTGTTCACCGTTACATCATGAGCACCTGGCAACTTGCTTGGCATGTAGTAGATACACAGCATCTAATAGGTGCCCAACTAATATTTATTTATAAGAGAAACGGCCCCTTCCCCCACCCCAGAGCAGGTCCCCAACCACTCTAGCAAGCAGGGCTGGAAGCCAAGACACCTGACCCTGCTTTAATTCCACCAGCCTAGTGGAATTTGGACATTTTCTGGACCTCAGTTTTCTTATTTGAAACTTGGACTTGGTTAGACTTGATAATCTGTGGTTCCAGTGCCAAGGACCAACTTTTTAAAGTATCATGATTAATACATAAATATGATTAATACACTGTACTTAACATTTCTGAATCACAGTCACAAACTTTGGCATCTTAGTCCTTCTTTTTTCTCATGGCCCAGCACCATAGGTATTTTTAATCTACACATCCCCAGTCGAAAAGAGTCTATCTCCTCATCCACCCATGTAAGGCCACTGTGCCCACAAACTAGGTAATTGGTTAATTCACTCCCGCACTCATTTGCTCATTCAAAAAATATTTATGGAATGCCTATCATGCATAAGTCAGAGATGAATTGTGTGCTTCCTTTGCTGTTTTCATGGGAAGCTCAGAGAGAGCTACTGGGTACCAGAGATGGCAAGGAATCTTCACACACATGGGCATGGAGGTGGACCAGGGGAGGCCCAGCCCACAACACCTGCCCCACTTCACTCCTGCTGCTGTTCAGCAAAGGTGCCTTTTGTGGGAGAGATAGCCTTGCTGAGCAAAGAAGTCTGGCTGACCGATGGGCTTCCACTGGGGCAGGTGGTGACACCTGATTCAGGGATCAAAAGCTCAGGGTCTGGAAAGAGCAGAGGGCTAGGTAGCCCCCACACCTTTCCACATGGCCCAGTGGAGACCTACTCATATCCACCAACTATGGCCTGACACACCACCCAGTGTAGGTAGAAAGCGTTATTGGGCTCCACTCCAATGGGGCTGACCTGGAACAAGGTCTCTGAGCTGCACCTTCCCCAAGGGTTTTTCTGAGTCAGACTGACTGGTAAATGGAGATGGACCAACAACCCAGGCCAGGGTGTGTGTGCTCAACATCTAATTTAATATCGGATGCTGTAGAGGACTCATCAAAGACTCTGGCTAGAATTGAAAGGGCCATCCCTCTGAGAGCTGGGTTCTGGTCTGGTGATGTGCCTTGCCCCATATAGCTGCAGAAAACATCTGATGCTAGCAGTGTCCTCACTCCTCTGTGCACTGCCTGTTGGTCCAACCACAGCTTCATGCAGTGTGGTGAACATGGGATTCGTATAACCAGAATCACAGCCCCAGCACACAGGAGTCTGTTCCTTCCAAGAAGCCCTTGGCTCTTTCAGTCTTCCTAAACCCTTTTCTCTCCCTGTGGTCTTGGGTCCATCTGGGCTCAAGATTGTTTTCTGCAGGGTCAAGAGAAGGGGTAAATTTCCATTTATGTCACCAAGACTGAAAGGGCCAGCTCAAGCATGGTGGGCTGTTTTGTGGAGCCCCAGACTAGGGCCACTCTCCCTGGGTGTGTCCCATGGGTCACCTCAGAGCAGCACTAGGCTAGGTGCACTGCTCAATCCAGGCATGTGATTTTCCCTTCAGAAATGGAAGATGCTGAGTGCAGGTGGAGGGAATACCCTCAGCCTCGTGCAGTGGTCCCCTGATACACTCCTCCTTCAGGCTCGGCTTGGGTCCCCTGGCTACTGAGCAAGCCTTTTAAAAAGTTAGCTTACTAACAAAAAAGCAATACAAGAACACCATAGAAAATTTAGAAAATAAAGATAAATAAAAAGAAAAATCACCTTTATTTCCATATTCTACCACCCAAGAACAACCACTGCTAACTGGTATATATTCTCACAGTCTTGTATCTGGCCATATATAGATACATTACATATTCTTTTAAAAATGAGATTGTTGTGTTTATACTAGTTTTCCAGTTAATATGTCCTGGATATTTTTCATGTCATCAAATTTGTTTATTTTATTTTCCAATATAATTTTGAATGGTTGCATACTATTCTATGAAATAAACTTGCTTTATCAAGTTGGGATATAAATAAGGTAAATGTCCATATTAACCATTTGGGCCTATCCAAAATAACAACAAATACAGCATTTATCTCTTGGGTTCTTCCTCTACCCTGAATTGTTCAAGAACATCAAGGATTTCCTTAAAAAAGACTAGTTTACCCAAAGCCAGGTAGCAAGAGCACTGGAGCCTCTGATTAGTTGTGGCTTCTGTTGCTGCCCCAATGTGTCCCCGTAGAATCTGGTCCTGCACGGTCTTAGCATCTTTTTCCACTAACAGAGTGATGTCCTCACTGGTCCAGATTTCTAAGGTAGTTCCCCAATGGAAGAAGACCCTAATGTGCCAAAGTGCATAGGATGGGGGAGACTTTCAGTCTCAGATGCGCATCAGCCAAAAGTCTGTCAGCTTAGGGCCTGGCACTGAACTTGGACAGTCTAGCTAGGCACCCACCACCAGTGCACCTCATTTAGAACTATCTCAATCCATCAGAGAGGATATGACCAGGCTGGTCCAAAAGGAGAGGGGTCAAGTGTTTCCAATCCTTTCCTTTGGGGGACTCTTTACCTATACAGATTTGCCCACCCCCTTCTCAGCAACCATTCTCGAGAAGTTAAATGAGCTCCCTCAGCTTTCAGTGAGGTGTCATGTGTTCTTTTATATGCCTCTCGTATCAAGAACTGTCATTCCTTCTCTTCCAGGCTACCCTTGCGTTTTCCATGAGCCATTGATATTGCTTCCTTCCCCTCTTACATCTCCTTTCTTTATTAATAATCTCCTCTATATCTTGAATATTGAATCTCTCCATCATTGGTACTCCCCCCCCCCCAACAGACAGATCTCTCAAGCCTAGAAAACAAACAAGATGATAAATTCTTCTCCAATCTTAATTTCCCTCCAGCTCTGACCCAACTCTCTTCTTACCTTCTGACCAAACCTCTGAAAAGAACAATCTGTTCTCACAGCCTTGACTCCACAACCCACACAACATGGGCACCTTGGCCATCATCCACTGAGACAACTTTCTCAGAGGTCACCACTAATCAGGGTCACCATGGGTTCCAGTTTGCCAAGAATAACTGGTTTATCTCTCTTGCCCCAGAGTTTTCTACAAGTGGGGCCCCAGTTTAAACATTACATGATATGGTCACCTTACCGCTAACTTGTCACAACCCACACAGCCTGCGGCTCCATCACAGTCATCCTCCACAAACCCCGAGCAACTCTGGCCTCCACTGACTCTGTCCTTCCTGAACCTGCCTCCCCCTCTGGCTCACTTGACACCTCACTGCTGGCTTCATCTCTCACTTCCATGTGCTCTCTCATTCACATTCATCACATTCGACTTTCCCCGTAAATGTTGGACTTTGAAAGGTTCTATTCCTCTCATTTAGCCTTTCCTCTCCTTCAAGATTTCACCCACACCCACAGCTTCAGCTCACTACCCTGCTTTCCCCCTCAATTCAGTGAAAATCTAAAGACTTCAGTGAATCAAGGTGGCTTAGCTGCAGGTTTATAAAATACCCTCCCCAAAGTTGACAGAAATGGAGGGAGAGAGAGAGAGAGAGAGAGAGAGAGAGAGAGAGAGAAGGCTGCACCCGGGCTGAAACCATGGCAGGATTCTCCTCAGATGCAAAAGAAGATTTAAATTTGGGGCAGACTTTCCTCTTGGAGGGGAAGACACCATGATAAAAAGGTACCTATCTCCCCTAAATTAATTTATAAACTTAGCACAACCCTAATCAAATCACCAACATGATTTTTAACACAATCAAAAAATTTTACAGTTAATCTGGGGAGAAATAACTAAAATAATTCTGAAAGAGATGAGCAGTAGAGGAGAGATATTCCTTCATCTTTTCTTTATAGATAATAGTACTTTGCAGTAATTTTTGGAAGAGAAGTAGATTAGGAAAAGGAATAGGGAAGTAAATCATGAAACAAATATAGAATCCAGACATATCTGTGTGTGTGTGTGTGTGTGTGTGTGTGTGTGTGTGTGTAGCGCATGAGAAAAGAGGCTAATTAATAGGGGAAAGATGTACTATAGCTATATATGCAAACATATTTATAGACATGAAAATGTAGGTGAATATTTCTTCAGGCAGGGAAGTATGGTATCTAGGGTGGGGATCATAAAAGAAAAGGTTGATAAGCTTCATTGCATAAAATGAAAATTTCTGCATGGCAAATACTCTACAACAAAAGCTCGGTAACAAACAGGGAGCAGAAAGTGAGTATTTGTAGCAATAAATAATAGAAAAGGGAATATTCTCTCCAATATAGAAAGTGCTCCTTCAAGGCTATAAGAAAAAGATAAAATTGAATGGAAATTAGGAAGGGGGGTGAAAAGAGTTTGGAAATCATTATTTGCTTAATCAGCTACCTAGTGTAAGGCAGGGAGGGAACAGTCAGCTAGAAGAGCAACCTAACATAAATGTTATCAGACCCTCCAAGTCTGGGACTATAAATAAAGTTCCATTAACATCCGTCACCCAAAGATCCTGCTGTTTCTCTTCGTGCACCTCTAAGACCTCTGCCCTTTTTCTCCTGTGACACAAAAAGGCAGCCCACATACACTGAAGCATCACCCTATCAGCCACAGTCCCCATATGGCTTCTCTGGAATTCTTCCTCTCCTCTCCTGATTCAGTGCCTGCTGACAGCAAAGCTGCACAGTGACCCATGTGTGACTACTGCTCTGATGTCTGCAAAGCCACCACCCCCTGGAACCGGTAGAGGTGAGGAGGAGGGCCTCCACTACTGCCCAGTGTCTGATCTCAGTGCTAACACAAAGGGGATTGATTAACTCACTCAAGAGGAAGACAGAGGGGATGGAGAGAGAGGGCAAAGGGACTGTATTAGTTTCCAATGACTGCTTAACAAATTACCTGTTGTCTTAAAACAATGCATATTTATTCTCATACAGTTCTGGGGGCCAGAAGTCAGAAATCAGTCTCACTGGCTGAAATCAAGGTGTTGGCAGGCTGTGATCCTTTTTAAGACTCTAGGGGAGAAACCGTGCCCTGCCCTTTCCACCTTTAGTGCTGCATTCTTCGGGTTCCTTGGCTTGTGACTCTTCAAAGCCAGCTGCCTGGAATCATGCTTCAGTGGTCACACAGCCTGCTTTCTTGTCCTGTGTCAAATCTCCCTCTGCATCCCTCTTATAAGGGCCTACCGGGATGATCCAAAATCATCTCTCCATTTTCAAGATCCTTAATCACATCAGCAAAGTCTTTTTTGTCCTGTGAGGTAACACCTAAAGGGATTAGGATTCATTTTTGGGGACAATGACTCATTTGGCCCCAGGGGCTGATGCCTTCTCAGCATCTTCCACACTTCTCCCTTCTTTCTACCTAGCCTCCAACCACCTTCCCAGTTTAGGCAAATAGTTACCATGCATATTTACAGATGCAAATAAATGCTGATATTGGGGAGGGATAGTATCCATATCAGGAGTCTCAGAGACTCAGCCTGACAAACCAAGTGTCACATAATAGGGTCAGGCTGCCAGACCAGGGCACACACGAGTGGGTGGCAGGTTGGTGCCACCTAGCTAAGCCTCTCAGAGGGACAAAGCAGCCCCACAGTTGATCACTGAGACAGTCACCAGCAAAGGCAGGGCTTGGGCCACCAACTGGCTGGCACTCCTCTACTATGGTCCCATAGCTAACCTTGTCTGCCTCCCTCCCAAGTGCTGATAGCAGCAGTGTCTTCACATCCATCACCTTGTCCCTCTTCCATTTATCACACTGCTGTCCTTTACCAGCATGCTGGGCTCAGTCAAGGCTGGAAAGAGATGAACACTGGACATAGGTTCAGGCTAATGTCCTAGAGTCAACATGGGAAGAGAGCCACAAGTAGAAAGCCTATTAAAGTGCATGAGCATAGAGTGCCAGAGCAAGAAGGTCACCGGTGAGAGGGAAGACTGAGGAAGTAGTGGCGCCAGCCCATAAAGTAGCTTATTTGCCAGGTTAGGGAGTTTGGGCATTATCCTAAGACCAGTGGAAGTCATTAAAAAGTCTTAAGCAAATACAGCCAGGTTTACATTTGGAAAACCACTCTGGCAGCATCACTGATAAAGGATTCTAGCCAGTTAGGAGGCTGTTGCCATAGCCTAGGCAAGAAATATGTGTAACCTGGAGTTGTGTCTGTGGACATGGTCTGCAGTGGACATGTATGAGAGAGATTTTTGAAGGAGAAACAGCAAGACTTCTGAAATGATTGGTTGTGGGCAGAGGAAAGAGTCAGGAGTGATGTTGATATTTCTGGTTTCAGCTGCTGGGAGGATGGTGGTGTTATTCCCTGAGTGGGAACAATAGGGGGTTTGGGAGAAGAGCATGTGGAGTATGAGATTTTTATAAGAGGCCACTGAATAAACAGATCTGGAGCCCAGGGGAGAGGTCTGGGTGGAGAAATGGATGGGAACCAAAGCCATGGGAATGAGACAGTGGGTTCAAGGAGGAACTTTTTGGGATAAAAGAGATTTGATCAGGTTTAAATGCTCACGGGAAAGATACTACAGAAAGAGTTTGAAAATATATAGAAGTGGTAACTGATGAAAGGGATGAAGACAAAGCAAGTGATAAAGTGCAATGGAACAAGCAAAATATAACCAAAGACACTGAAATAGAGAACAGGCTGACAGTGACCAGAGGGGAGAGGGGAGGGAATTTCAGGGGAAAAGGGGAAGGGTTAACAGGATCAAGTATAAAGGACACATGGACAAAAACTAGGGAGGGTAGAAATGGGAGGGAGGTGGGGAGGGCTGGGGGGATAGGCTGGGATGGGAGTAAAAGACAGAAAACTGTACTTGAACAACAATTAAAATTAAAAAAAAAAAAAAAAGCTGACCAAGATACAAGGAAAAAGAAAAAAGAAAATCCATATGACTCTACCAATAGATGCAGAAAAGCATTGAAAAAACTTCAACAGCCATTAAAAAAAAAGCACAATGGGATTGCCAGGCAGCACCTAGGCACATTAGAGATGATGAACTTGAGAAAGCACCAGCCTGTGCAGCTATGTGACTTTCTCCCACTACCTTGACAGGGTGGCTGCAGCCCATGAACCTCAGAGAGAGACGGTGGCTGGGTTGATCAGGGGCAGCATTTCCAGGTTGACAAACAAAAAGGACCATGAGTCTGAGACAAAGGAGTAGAGGACACTGGAGATGGAGGTTGAGGTGGCAGATTTGGGAGTCTAAGGCGGGGAAGGAAGGGATTATGGCAGGGTGCAGGTAGACAGAGCTTGCTCTCCCCTGGAAGAGCAGGCCTAAAGGGAAGGGGTGTGTGTGGACAAGGGGAGGGGGCGGGGTGGCAGCAGGGGTCAGACTGAGCTGAAATATCAGCTTGTACAGATGGAGCAGTTCTGGGCGGTGGCCATGGTAGCGGGTGGCTGAAGTTGAGAAGAGGGTCTCTGGAAACCAGTGAGGGCCAAGGTTCATATGGAGCCCTTTCTAAGACTTAGATGGAGAGAAAGCCAGGCAGTAATAATCTCTGAGTGACAGCCATGAGATGACACCTTGGGAGCCTCAGAGGGGCATAGGAAGAGGAGTTTTATGGGAGGTAGAGGAGCAATGGTCTGAGAGAAGCCACAGGCAGCAGCCACCTCACTTCCTAACCATGGGGGAGTCTGGGAGAATGAGGAGCCATCCCTCAAGAACAGCAGAGGGGGCCTTCTGTTCGGAGGCTGAGAGGCCCTGTCTTCACCAGGGGCCTGGAAGAGAATTTCCCTTCTGAATATGACTCAAAAAGTGTGATAAGACAAGGGGGTGAGGCCATCAGAATAGGCTCAGAGAGCCAGCACGGCGAGAGAGGAGAACAAGGCCTGCTCGGCTAGAACTGTTTGTAACCCATGTTGGCCAGTGACAGCCAGACCAAAGGTGCAATGACAAGCATGGCCCTTGAAATCATTACAGCTATTCTGTACTCTCTGAGGGCAGGAAACCATGTCCCACTCACCCCAGTTCCCAGTGCCCAGCCTGGTGCCTGGGATAGGGACAGAGAGCACATGAGTCCTAAACATTCCCATGGACTGAAGCAATGCTTCCCAGTAGGTCCCAACCATTCCAGTATAAGGACCTTTTTTTACTGAAAAAATTTCTGACTTCGAGACTTTAAAATATAGCTGACATGATAGCAGCTGTGATTGAGCAAGCTGCCAACGGTGGGTTAAGATCAGAGACTGCGTCAGACGTGCTGCCTGCAAACTGTGGGAGCTCGGGCAAGTTAGTCAACCTCTTCAGCCTCAATTTAGTCCTCTGTAAAATGGGGAAAATACCATGCCACTAGGCATGGTATTATCTGACAGGGATCAGGCATTACCTGACAGGGTTCAGCAAGGATTACATGAGCTAATCCATGCTAAGCACTTGGCATGGTGCCGGTACAGAGTTAGCTCTCCGTGAGTGTTACTTCTTGTGACTATAAGTTCAGTTATACTTTGAAACAAACTGGTGTTTTATTCATCACACTGGCAGCCTCACATGAGAAAAATGGTGGTTTGTACATATGGAAGGCCCATTGCTTACTCAGTCAGCCGGCTGTGCTTGGGGAGCCTGTGCGGAGTCAGGGACCCTTTGCAATGCCTTGGAGTCTCACAGGGACCCTCAGTCAGTCCACTTGCCTCACTCTGCCATCTGAACTCTCCCAGGAATGTGCCCATGCACAGTCAGGAGTGCATGCCAGAGCCGGTAGGGGTGAGGGGCAGGTAGGACAGCCTCTCTTGCTACGCTCACGCTCTGTGGCAGCGTCAGCCTGCTGGAGGTGCAGATGCCTGCGCCTGGCTGGGCCCCCTGTGTTTGTGTGTTGTTGCTGTCACCTCCAACTGCTTGGTGCACTGTGGGAGTGCGGGCCAGGGCTCAGGAGCTGTTGTCCAGACTCTGACTATGGTTCCAGACTTAGTCACGTTTCTGCCCAAGTCCCTGTCACAGTCTCTGTGACAACTCTTGCACAGCCCCTTCATAGCCCTGTCACAGCCCCTATCACCACATATGTCTCAGTTCTATTAGTCTCTATCACAGCCTCTATCATCACCCCTGTGACAACCCTTTTCACAGCCCCAGACACAGTCCCTGTTACAGCCTGCCCTGACTCTGCCTGTGCTTTACACTCTGCAGGGTGGCCTTCGGGGCACAGCTCTCATTACCCAGGGGACTGTGGCTCTGGAAGTCAGCAAATGGAAGGCTCATATCACAGCAGCTTATCCTGATGTTTAGGGCTTGTGGGAAGGAGGCTAGGTCATGGAGCTTTACCGAAGAAGCCAGCCAGTGAGGCCTGGCTGTGGCTCACTCTGTGTGCTCCCAGGGTTTAGTACAGGTCCCTGCCTCTGGCAGGGTGACCGAATGGTTTCATGCCATTACCTTAATCTCCTTAACCCCACTTCGAGCTTCTAGGAGCAGGGACTGTGTCTTACTTTCTTGCTCACTCATTGCATTGCTGAACACAGGGCTGGGGTCCCAGGGCACAACCTCGTGGTTGTCCCCAAAGTCCTGACTTGTCTTAAACCAGCTCTAGTCAACCTCTCATTGAGTCCAGAACAAACCCACCAGGAGTGCAGTCTCCTAGCCAGCTCCCCCACCCCACGGCGGGGCTCCCTTCGGCCTGTCCCTCACACTGTGCCCTTTGCCTGGCTTGCAGCACTTCTCTGCCTCCCCTTTCCCAAACTGCACATGCCTTCTTCAAAGGCCGCTCCAAACATGATCATCTCCCCTGCTTCCCTCCTCCCTCCTTTGCTCTCCAGCCACTTGTGCACATCACATGACACTTGTCCCTGCTTCCTTAAGTGAGCTTCTATATCTGTCTTATTCTTGCCACAGCCTGAGATACCTGGAGATTAGGGGCTGAATCCTTTTTTTTTTTTTAAGATTTTATTTATTTGTTTTTAGAGAGAGGGGAAGGGAGGGAGAAAGGGAGAGAAACAGATCAGTTGCCTCTCCCACACTCCCAACCCAGGTGTGTGCCCTGAATCAAACAGGCAACCTTTCCATTTGCAGGACGATGCTCAACCCACTGAGCCACACCAGTCAGGGCTAGGGGTTGGATCTTATACCATCATTTACCAGGTACTACACAAGTTGTCTAACCAAATAAGAGGGTGAATGACTAAATAAATAAAAGGCATGATGTGAAATCGAGGGAAGAAGATAATGTAGAGAAGGGGGAAGAGCATAAGGGCCCAGCTACCAGCTGGGCGGACAGCACGGGACAGGCCTCCAGGCCATCTCATGGCTTCCCAGGAAAGCCCCATCTCACTGGCCCTGCTCCCACCCTCCCCCTCTAGCTTGCTTCCCCCTCTCCCTGATGGCCATCCTGTCTCTTCCTTTCCCTCACTAACGCCTCCAGCCCAAGCTATAGAAACCACCCCTGGGGCCCTTGTTTGAACTCACTTCAGCCCTGATATATGGTATATTCCAGACTTGGAACAGAGCAGTCTCTGGTACTTACTTCTTGGCAGCTTTGCTCAGCCAGCACCTCGGGGCCTCCCTCCCACCCCAAGTGCCTCACTCTCTAGCCTGGCTCCAAGTCCAGGTGGCCAGACATCCTGGAGCCCCAGCCAGACCCAGAGACATAGTCCAGGCCTGGCTCAGCTGTCAGCACCTCTTCCTCCTGTCTCCCTGGGAGGAGAGGGGCACGATGTCTCAGTCATTGCCCTGGCAGAGTCCCGAGGGAACAGCCAGGGGTGCAGGATGGGGAGCGTGGAGAGATCAAGGGCAACGGAGCCAAGGCTGGCCTGGGATGAAAGGGCTCCAGGCTCTGCTGGGCTCTGAGCACTCACAGGTGGGGTCCTGCACAGAGGCAGGGGGTGGAGAAAAGACAATACAATAGTCCACATTCCCAGACCCTAAAGAAACCAGGCAGAACTGAGAAAACAGCAGGTAGCAAGCCCAACTGGAAACAGCCTGTGGGGGCTTCCTTTCACTGTTGCCTTAATGTCATTGGGGGAAGGTGGGTGTGTGGGCCCCCAGTAGTGTTGGCAGCCAGAGTCTGGGGTTGAGGGTGTTAGGGGTCAGAAGGACCCAATGCCCTCCTTCCATGGAGATGGCAGATTTTCTCCTAGGGCCAGCTTAGGGCAAAAACTTAATGGGCCCCTAAAGTGAACCCTCACCCTATCCCTATCCTCTGGCAATGCTTTGTTTGCCCCACTGAGAATGCAGCAGGCCTCACTCCTGCCAGGCTGCTGCACTCACTATTTCCCCCGTAAGAAACACACACACACACTCAGACATACTAACTACTGCCTAGAAAGCCCACTTCACTTTCCACTTCCTCCAGGAAGCGCACCTTGATCACACTCAGGAACACCACCGCTCTGAGCTTCTGAACCACTTACTCTGACCCTTGATTACGGATATCTGGGATGGTCCTTTGCTGTTTCAATCAGACTGGGAAATGCCCAAACGAGGGCATCTCTCCACCTTCTCAGCCTGTTCATGCATGGCTGTGCTCAGGGAAGGGCACCAAGGGCTTGGTCAAGCCTGGGTCGGTGATTTGTCCTGTCCATACATCCATCCTCACAAAGCCCATTCCCTGTGGTCTCCTTCCTCCCTCCTCCAGTTTCACCAACAGGAAGCCTTGGGACAAAAAACCTGAGATACTGTAGCAGCTTCCAGTGTTCCTTCTCAAGGTCTAGTCTGCAGGTCAGGACTCCACAGAGCAAACCTGCTTCTGAGCTGAGCAGAAGGTGCCCTGGGAGGCCCATATCTACGCTACAGAGAAAGGCAAGGTTGCACCTGTGTGTGGTGGGGGTCTAAATGCGGGGTGAATGGTGCAACCTCGGAGTCAGTTCCCTCTGATCTCACCTAGCAAGTGCCTATCCCAGAGAGAAGAAGTTTGCCTTCTGGAGACCTGGCCAGGGTTTAGCAGGGACAGAGAATTCACAGAAAGCAATCCTGTATAGCAAGACATCCCTGTCGTCCCAACAGCAATTTTTAAGATAAATATATGACCTAAGTCAGATTTGAAATGTCTCCCCCTCTGCTGGCCAATGCAGGTTTCATTCAATCTTCCACCACCCAGTGTTTGCTGAGAACTTAGAGCAAATAAGATGCCCGGCTCGATGCACTCATATTTTCACTTGGTTTTCACAATAACTTATGGGGTACATATCACCGAAGCCAGCTTACACCCGAGGAAGACTGAGGCACACACAGGCAGAACGTATCAGAGAAATATTTAATTCTACAGCTTTTGTTTACCTACCTCACACTCTATTGTTTACAGCAGGGGCTCCCAGACCTTTGGCATAACATTTCAAAAATGACTTTTGGGAACAAACATAGAACCCTATGCCAACTTTTTATTTAGCCAAGAACCTAAAGAATGCCATCTCTCAGCACTATGGTTTCATCAAATGGCATTTTAACACAGAAAATGCAGCAAGGATATAACATTAGAATAAAGACAGCCTTCTAAGAAAGGACAGTTGACAACCTTACCTAAAACACCCTGCATTACTCTCTGCTTCTTCTCCTTCTTCTTTTCCTCCTCCTCCTCCTTCTTCTCCTCCTCCTCCTTCTTCTCCTTCTCCTCCTTCTCCTCCTTCTTCTCCTTCTCCTCCTTCTTCTCCTTCTCCTCCTTCTTCTCCTTCTCCTTCTTCTCCTTCTTCTCCTTCTCCTCCTTCTTCTCCTTCTCCTCCTCCTTCTCCGGTTAAATTTCAAGCAGAACTGACATTATTACATGGTGTGGGAGCCACTGTCCTACCCCAGAGCTGCCCCTTTAATCAAGAACAATGCCCTTGGCCTACAATCAAAAATACTTCCAGAATTTCCCACCCTTTCCCCTCTACCCATCCAGGTCCCCATCGCATAAGGTCTGAAATTGATATACAAAAATCAGCCACATCCCCACTCCACTTCCAGCAGGTTTTCTGAACCTCATTTCCAGGGAAGAAAGCTCATCTGCCCCAGCCTTCCCTCTTAGACCAAACTCTTTTCTGAATTTGCATTCCAGGAACACAAAGGCCCTCTGTAGCCCTGTGGGAAGCCATCTGTCTCCTGGAGACACCTGAGGAACTGTCTCCAGTTCCCCACCAAAGCTGAGAGCTGCAGGTCTTCTCCCTCTCGCAGTCCAAAAGCAGGGCCTTCTTGCTAGGGTCCCCAAGTCCTATCAATTGTGTTACCACATGAACCAAAATAGACCTCAGGCTTTTTCATCAGCACTGGAAAGGAGAGGACATGAGACCTTGGTGGGGCAATGGGGAGAACACAGAATAGGGAGGCTCCACTCTAAGTTCGTTCTGCTTTAGCCATGCTGGACTCTGAACTGCCTCTCCCTCCCTCACCCTTGCCTACCCCCACTCATCTGGGTGAGCCAGCTGGGCAGCAGAGGAGAACCTGGGCTGGGGAGCCCTGGGTTGAAGTTCCAACTCCATCACTTTCTTGCTGTGGGACATGGCAAGTCACTTAACCCCTCTGTGTTTTGGTTCTCTTGCTTGCAAATGGGAGCAAGAATGTTAGGTTGAGCCATGAGAAACTGTAAAAATGTAGGTTAACAAAGGTCTCTTGCGAAATATAACCTCTTCTAGGAAGTCCTCCATGGATACCCAAGCTCAGCAAGTCCCCCTTTTCAAATCTCTCACAGGCTGAGGCATGATTACTAATGCACACACTTCTTTCCTGTCCTGAGTTTTCTCCTCTTTCCTAAGTCTAGGCAAGTCTAGATTGCCCAAAACTTGGAGCCCATAGGGCAAGACCTGGGTCTCCTCCTTCTCTGGTCCCCAGACTGCTGGCATGCCACCGCTGTCCTCCATTCAGATTTCCACACAGAGAAGACTGGGAGAGTCCAGGTCTCATCAGGGTTACTGTATGCCTCTTTTATCTAACGGTCATTTCTACTCCCAAGTGTGGCCTTAGATGGTCCTGAATGAGTGGTGCTGACCAAATTGAGGGCAGGTGAGGTGCTAGAGGGGGAAGAGTCAAGGGCCCATCACCCTTAGTCAGCCTATGGCAACAGAGTCCCAGGAAGCAGAACTTTGGTCATACCCTCCATCTTCTTCAAGGATCCCTCTGATGGCATTAGCTAACTTCCAGGGTCCTTCCTCATGCGTGCAGTTGACATGTATTGACCTGCTCTCTGCCCACCCTTGTGTTAGTGCTGAGATCACCGAGATGAGCGGAAACTGCCCTATCCTCAGGGAGCTGTCCAGGAGGGACACAGAATGCATTGTATAATAAGTGCTCAGGTTGATGGGAGCTCATGGAACATGGGAGCCAAAAGTGAGGACATGATCAAGATTTGGGTGGCCAGGAAAGCCTTCCTCAAGAAGGGGATGCCCCTTCCATGGGCCACTGGGAAGCCTGTTTGGGCTGGCTTCCTGCAGCTGGGGTAGGGCAGGCTAGCTCGCCGCTGGACACAAGCCCACAGAAGTGAGTTACATGGAAGTCTTCTCCCTGTGGCTGGCACCACAGGGAGGTAGGGCTCACAGTCATTCTCAAGGAGACCCAAGGACGTACAGGGATTAGGTCTCCCAGCATCTGTGCAGAGAACTGTCAACTCAGCTGCTCAAAAGTGGAAATGCCAGTTTGAGGTGAAATCCTTATCTTAGTCATTCCCTCTCTCTGCAGGAGCTCCTGTGGTCCAGTGGGTAGAGCAGAAGAGCCTCTGCCAGGTTACCCACCCCCCTCCATCTTGGACAGGGGAGGTGTTCACAGGTGGGCTAAGAATGAGAATAAAAAGCCCTTTGAAGAAAAACTTCATGTCATTACTCTTAGAGATGGTGGGGCTAGGAGCCTTACTGCCTACTCCTGTGAGACTTTGCTGAGGATCCACTCAAACTCCATTTAACCCAAACTCCAACCTCCCCTAGCCAACCCCTTCCCTCTAATTGCTCCATCTCCATTTCTGAGCTAATCTGGTATGTTGCCCTGAGACATCTGAGTAATCCCTGGGTCGTGGTAGTGACCCCCAGTCCAGAGAAAGGGGGTCTGGCAGCCTGGCCTTGTAGATGGGAGTTGTCAGGCTGTTAGGGTTCTGGAGAGGACAGGTGTATTATATCTCTGGCTGAACTGGTGGGATTCGTCTATAAGCCCCGGGACTGTACATGGACATAGAGAGGACCGCCAGCTGGCATGGATTTGGGGATGGAGGGCAGACTCAAAGGGACTGGGTGCTGTGTGCTGCTGCTTGTGGGTAGGGGTCTGAGAGGAGCAGGAACACCCCTTGCCTTGGTCCACATACGAAGTCACAATCTGGATGAGCACCCAGGGAGAAGAGGGTCCAGGGCTAGCTCCAGTGCTAGCAAGTCGCTGATCTCAGAAGCCCCCAGCGGAATTACCCGGGAGAGGTGCGTGCGGGTATCTGACTCCACGGCCGTGGCTGTGCCAGCACATTTCCTCGAAATCTTACCTCGAAGGGCTGGGTCTCACCCGCGCTCCCTGTGCGTGGGTCCCGGAGCTTCCCCCACGCCCTCCTTGCCCAGCAGATGCGAGGCTCTACAGGGGAAAGACCGGCGTGGGGGGATCCCACTCCGCCTCCCACAGGAAAAACCCGGGAGCAGGCCCGGCGCAGCGCACTTCCTGGAAACTCCATCTCCAGGCGCTTTGCGGGAAGGCCCGGCCCGCCTACCCCGAGGAGGGTCTGAGATCTTGCGGAGAAGCAAAGCCGCCCGGGAAAGACGAACCCCGGGCTCCCGAGAAAAGACCGGGAAACCCCGCCCCCCAATCCTGGGGCGGGGGTAATTGGCAATCAAACCGGAACCCTTGACTTGAGGTGCGCTCCCAGCCCTTGGCTGAGGGAAGGTATTTGAAGTTTTAGGATTAAGGACGCCTCTCACCTCAGTCCCTAAGGTAGGATGAGGGTGCACCTTGCGCCCCCCGCCGGGCCCGCCCCCCGCCCACCTCCCAGCCCCTGACCCGCGCCGCTGCCCCTTTAAGAAGCCCAGGTAGGCTGGACCGGCTGCGGGAGCCGCTCCTATGGCAACCCGCGAGCTGCGGTGGCTTCATGAATATTCTGGGGCGCGGGAGCCCGGCATTGTCGGAGGGCGCTCTGGGGGAGGCGGCCGCTGATGTAAGCCCGGCGGACTGCTTGGCTCCGCTCGGTTGCGGCGGGAACCCTAGGACAAGACGGCTGGGCCCGGCCAAAGGAGGCGAGTGGCTAGCCATAAAGCCCCGGCGCAGGGACAGACGGAGAGCCCGCCTGGCCGCGGGACGCACGCCGGGGAGGCGCGGTCCGTCTGCTCCGCGCTCCTGCGCGGTTTTCCAGACGCCGGGTCGGAGGCACCGCTTCTCCCCGCGCCCATTGTTTCCTGCGGGGGCGGGGCGCCTGAAGCCCGGCCGCGCGCCGCGCCCCTGAACACAGGAGGAAGGGAGGGAGGGAGTGCGGGGTCCCCGCGCCCGGCTCGGCCTGGAAGGAAGCGCCGTTCGGCGAGCCCAGGGACCCGGAGCGAGACTGGGAGCCTCCCCGCAGCACGCAGCCTGCCATAGTATGGGCTCCTGAGGCAGCCCGGCGCCGGGGGCGAAGGACGCGTCCCGCGGGCTGACTGACCGGCGGGCGGACCTGGAGCGGATCCGCGGCGCCGCACCCGCTCCGGTGCCTCCAGCCCGGCGCCCGCTTCTGGCGCCATGGACAAGCTGCCGCCGTCCATGCGCAAGCGGCTCTACAGCCTTCCGCAGCAGGTGGGGGCCAAGGCGTGGATCATGGACGAGGAAGAGGATGCCGAGGAGGAGGGGGCTGGGGGCCGCCAGGACCCCAGCCGCAGGAGCATCCGGCTGCGGCCGCTGCCATCGCCCTCGCCCTCCTCTGCCGCGGGCAGCACGGAGTCCCGGGGTGCGGCCCTCGGAGCAGCGGACGGCGAGGGGCCAGCCCGTGGAGCGGGCAAGTCCAGCACGAACGGCGACTGCAGGCGCTTCCGCGGGAGTCTGGCCTCGCTGGGCAGCCGGGGCGGCAGCGGGGCGGGTGGTGGCAGCAGTCACGGGCACCTGCATGACTCCGCGGAGGAGCGACGGCTCATTGCTGAGGGCGACGCGTCCCCGGGCGAGGACAGAACGCCCCCAGGCCTGGCCGGCCAGGTCGTGCGCCCCTGCCCCTCGGCGCAGCCTGCAGCTTCTCCGCCTCTGCTCCAGCAGTCGCCGCAGTCGGCCTCTGCCTCCTGCGAGCAGCCCTCGGTGGACACCGCTATCAACGTGGAGGGAGGCGCGGCCGCGGGCGACCAGATCCTCCCCGAGGCCGAGGTGCGCCTGGGCCAGGCTGGCTTCATGCAGCGCCAATTCGGGGCCATGCTCCAGCCCGGGGTCAACAAATTCTCCCTGCGGATGTTTGGCAGCCAGAAAGCCGTGGAGCGGGAACAGGAGAGGGTTAAGTCGGCCGGGTTTTGGATTATCCACCCCTACAGCGACTTCAGGTAAGGGGACCGGTGGGGATCTGTGGGTGCCTTGGCGGTTGCAGCCAGAGTTAACTTATTTACTTCCTAGCGCTGAGAGCTCCAAGAGAAGTGGGGCTTTTTCGGCTCTGAGACATCACCAGACCTCCTCCTACCCCATGCAGAGAACTTTCTTCCCTGCTTCCGGCTGCAGACCTGGCCTCTTGAAGCCTGGGCGGCTTTAGGGGCAGGCTGAAAAGGTATTCTGAGCCTTCCCTAGCCATGCCATCTTCAGCCACACATCCCACATCCCCCCTTCTGGACTACAGAGTCAGAGTGGCTATCCTAGAGGCAGTTCCATGCCATTTGGCCTGTAGAGCAGAGCCATGAAGGGAGACAGACCTCTTGGCAGCTGGGCCAGCTCCTTGGGTGCTGACCCCAGCTGTTAATACCTGCCTTCTGGTGCCCTGGGGAGCTGCAGCTCTGAAGGGAGAGCTGGGCCCCTGGAGGACTGAGATCACTGGGGCCTCATGCCCAGTATGAAAGCCATCTGCACCCACCTTCTGGGCCCAGCCCCTCATGCCAAATGGTAGGCCAGGAGTAGATACCCTGGGAAGCTGGTTTCCAGACTGGCAGGACAGGATGACCTTGCATACAGTGACTGATGATCAGCTGTCCTATGACCCCAAGTTCACCCAGTGTACCTTCCTCAGCAGCTGCCAGGTCTTTCATAGGTCAGCCATGGGTTCCTAACTTAAAATGCGTGACTGTCAGTCAAGGAGAGGGACCCCCCTCCCCCATCACCTGAGTCAGATGCTACTGCACAGCAGATACCACCACTCCAGGCCTGTGGGGGTATCTGTGCAAAAAGAGAGATTGGTGGTTGCCTCTGAAGTTGGGATCAGGGATGCTCCTACCCCAGTCAAGGTTTTGGGTCCCCTGGTGCTCTCCTAGGGTCTGGGGAAAAAATGATCACCCTTTAGAGCTGGGTTTAATTCATTCTCTGTCTCTGGGCCCTGCCCCCTGCTGAGCTCTCTTACCTGCCTATATTGCTTGTCTGCCAATATAAATGAGCATTTTGTCATCCCACAGCCCTCTTTGCAAACTCCAGGGAAGCTAGGTTTGTAATGAGAGCAAAGCCATTTCCATCCAATGAGAGAGATTTCTCATGCTGGGAATGACCAGTCAGGCAACACTTGATGCCTTAAAATAGATGGTGACCCAAGGGCCCTCCCTTTTCCTTCCTCCCTTCCTTCCTCCTTTCCTTCGTTTCTTCCATCCCTCCCTCCCTCACATAGCCATAGTCTTCACATTGTGTGAGCAAATGTGGGACCCTCCATCAGAAACTGTGGTTGGTTTGCAGTACCAGGTTCCTAAAGTGTGGCCTCCCCTCTGGTCAGTATTAGGACCTGAGGATCCCAGCCTGAGCTAGGAAGGACTGGGTGTTCTGGGTTTCTCCTCTTCCCTCCAAACTCCCTGGTGGTGGTGGCAAATAGGCTGTACCAGGATCAAATATCTGAGATTGTGGCAGGGCCCTCCCTTCCCTTGCTCAGCTTCCCACCATTTTTGTTGCCTGTAAGCCTATGTTCAGGTTTTTCATCACCAACCTGGGTCAGGAGGCTGCAAAGGACTGACCCGGGGCACACCTGGCCCCCATTGACAGTAGGCATTGATTGAGCACCTTATGGGCACCACACTGTGCCCTCCCAGTCTCCCCTTACCCTGGGTCCTGAAGAACAAGGACTGGGTAGATTGCATCAATGGGAACCTCCTGCCTTCCGGTCTTCCTCTGCCATCTTGGCTTGTCTGTCTGCAGTACCCCCTGCTGCAGAATCTTCCACTAACTGCAGGCCATCTGGGACATGGCAGAGGGTGGGGGTTCGTGGGGATAGGGAGTGGTGGATGCAGCAGGACTGATAAATGGGCAACGGGAAAAAGGTGAGACCAGACTTAGAATTTGGGTTTGTGCAACAAGCAACAGGGACAGTAGCTGGAAGCACACGTCCTCTGCACAGCCTGGTAGCTCTCTGGTGCTGGGTCTGGTGTGAGGAAAGAAATCCAAGAAAGGCCATCTGTGTGAGCTTCTGGAGGGGCAGTGGTCATTCTTCTCCTGTCTCTCAGCCAGAACAGCTGGACTCATTTTCAGAAGGTCCCAGAGGCAGAGACTTGGCTAAGTCTTTCAAGTGTAGAAACCCCATCATTCAACCTGGCCTCACCCACTTCCCCTGACCCAGCACCCCAAGCCTCAGTCCCTCAAGTTCCAGCCATTGGCCTTGGGCTTCTGTATGGAGCCAATCCCACTGCCCAGCCCAGCTTCACAAGAGCTCCTGCAAGCATTACTCGAGCCAGTCGAGGATGTAGTCATCATTTTGATGGGCAGGAAGCATTGATCCAGCAGAATTGGCTTAATAAAGAATCACTAGCAAACCATGATAGATTGAGTTTGTGGTTTAGAGTTCAGAGCTTGCTGTCATGGACTGCTTCTGACTTCTCTTCCTCGGGGAGGAAGGTTGGTGCCTTTTCTAATGGCTGGAGTGGGCTATGCTCTGAGGGGCCCACATATTGGCCATGTCCAATGGTAGGCTTTTCCCGGCTACCTGTGCATCTCTTCACCCACCACCCACCCCTCACACACCGTGCCCTGGCTTCTCCCGTGGCTCCTCCAGGCTCATCTGGCCTCTTCTTCCCTCCCTGTCCATTCCCCACCTGCCTTTTGAAACTTGTAATTAAGGTTTGGTAAGGGAAGAGGACACACAGACCCTCAGGGCATTGTCTCCAGGCTCCCATCCCAGGTTGGTTGGATTCTGGGGTTCTGGGTGGGTCCTTTCTTTCACGTGAGCCATGTCCTGGAAGCTGGGTTTGGCAGGGGGAACCTAGAACTAATAAGACATAGTATCTGCATGATCTTGTTTTTCCAAGAGTAGAGAAAAGGATTGGGGACCCCACATGAAGTTGCACCTGGCTTTATTCCCAAAAGCTGGTTGGACTTTCAAGTGTCAGGCTTTGGTGGGGGGGGGGGGTGGCAATAGAATGGGGATGGTTGTCAGCCTGGGTGTGTGTATATCTAGGTGTCTGAGCAGGTGTCTGGGGATTGTGTGCTGGATGTGGGGCTGGCAGGGAGGTCCCTATGTGGGATGTCAGTTCTGGGGCTACTCCTGTGCTTCAGACTCTAGCTTGGCCTTGAGGATAGAGGCAGGCAAGCTTGGCTCTCATCCCTCTGCCCATTCTCTCTCCTAGCCTGAACCTCCTGAAGGTGTGAGGAAGGGAAGGGAAGGGAGGTTCATGAAGGGTCCTTTCCTTGAGGCAGAGATAGCTGGGTTCCAAAATCGTGGAAACTGGACCAATAGCCCTGTAGGTCCCGGGGGTGGTCTAAAACTGGCTTCCTGGGCTCCCGGCACTGCCATTGCCCACCTCACGTCAGCTCCTCAGCTACTATGGGGCCCTGCTCGGGTTATGAGCCTTCTCTGAGCCTCAGTTTTCACACCTAGAAAAATGGCAATCCTGTTGCCTGTTGCCATGTCAGACACAAATTGTACAACTGGCCACCTGTGGAACTGAAAACTCCAGCGCGCTATCAGACCAGTGATGCTGTGCTGAACCACACCGTGCCTGCCCACACTGCTTCCTGGGCAGACCAGACGGTCCCTGTCCTTGGCTTAAACCACTGGTTCTGAAGCTGTATTGGATACCTAACTGAGAGCCTGCTGGAAATCATAGAGTCTCTATCCAGAAAGATATATGTACATCCAGACCCACAGTATGACAGTGTCTGGGATCTGTGGATTCCCTAAGGGAAAGGCCATGTAGGTTGCGAACCCCGCTCTAGGCCATCCCAGAAGAGAGTCCTGGCCTGGTAGGGCAGGTGCTAGCCTCCTCAAGCTGGCTTTCCTGGGGCATTCTGTGATCTGAGGCTTGGGCCTCCCATTGCCAGCAGGATGGAAATGAAAAGCAGGAGCAGGAGCTGGAAATGAAAAACAGGAGTTAGATGCCTGAAGAAGGAAAGGTGCGCCGCTTGGGGACACATTTCTGTTCTGTTTCCCCAGTCCCACATCCATCTCTCTCTCTCTTTCAGCCATGGGAAGGACTGTTTAGGCAGGTGGTGGGGAGTGGGGAAGGCAGCAGCTTTGGCTGTGGGGCTGGGGGGTTCTGAGGCCCCTCCTAGGGTGGGCTGTCCTGGGGACCATGGCCCAGAAATGCATCTTCTGCTGTCATTGTGGAGAGACAAGATGAAATGGGCTGCAGGCAGCCGTGCCGGTGGAGGGGGAAGGGCGCCTTGGTACAGAGTGGAATTCCAAGGTGAGCTGCCCTGGGCGGTGCTGTCAGCTGGCACAGTGAGCAGGAGGATTCTCCAGTGACAAGGACATGCTTAACCTGATAAGACTGGGGCTGGAGAGTGTGCTCAGGCTGAGGTCTCTTAGGATACTGATAATGCACAGAAACCCCGTGGGGCCACGACCCGTATGTTGCCAGGTGAGAGGCCTAGACTCCAGGTTCTCCCTGTCGCAAGGCTTCAGGTCCTGGTCTGGTTTCTCCATGATTAGGCTGGGACCTCTCCCCTGCCCAGCCCTGCCCCATTTGCTCCCTTAGCTGCTGTGAGCCACTGCAGGTGGCCTGCCTCCCACAGTGTTGGGCTGTCTGCCTGTCCATCTGCCCTCCTCTCCCATGCTTTAGGGACCCCAGGTCTTCTGAGATGCCTTCCCAGGTCACTGCATCCACCATCATCCCTCTCTCCCTCCCTGAGCACCCCCATGGCATTGGATGGCACTCTTGTGTTTGTTCTAATTCAGTGCTTCTCACGGTCATGTCATCCAACTCACCTGGGGATCTGGTTAAAATACAGGTTCTGACTCATTGGTATGGGGCAGGATCTGAGATTCTGCATTTCTGATAAGCGCCTAGGTGATTCGATGCTGCTGGCGCTCAGCCCAGAACCTGTTTGGAGTACTGAGGTTCAGACCCTGCATTTGTACTGTGCTTTTAGCCTGGGCTTCCTGACCGCGTTCCCCAAGGACACCGTCTTCTCCCCTTGGCCTCTAGTGCCCAGACAGACCAGTAGGGTGAATCCTGTGAGCTGGGCTGAGCAGTCCTCAGCTGCAGAGGTAGGCTACAAACTTGTGGTGTTGGATTGACAGCCTCTTCCCTTCCTGCATGCCTGTGTGGGCCCTGTTGGCCCTGGGCTGGCTGTTGGAGTAGAGTGAGCAAGGGGAGGCCAGGGGGCCAGAGGGCCCTCATTAACCCATCCAGTCCCTTTGCCTTGGTAGCTTCTTTCCTATCCCAAGGGCCAGAGGGTGGCCTGGCTGGAGGCGAGGGGCAGGGGGTATAGTCACTGCTGAGCTGCAGTGAGATTTCCCAGAACAGATGTTGTCAGTGAGAGTCCAGAGGTGCCAAGGGAGGAGAGCCAGTGTGAGGTGGCTCCGGCTGGCTGGCTGGCTGGGAGGACAGAGGCATCCTCTAAAAGTAGCTGTCTTCTCACCTTATTGTCTGGTTTGGGGCAGGTGGGAAGATTGTCTGAATTTTAATGCCACCCTCCTCTGTCCAGACCATGCCTAGCAGCCTTCCCTATGGGCTGGACTCACCTCTTACTTCTCTCTGCCCCCTTCTACCCTGGAATGAGGTCTCTCCAGTCTACATACAGATGATTAGGCTGACACGTGTCTCAACAGCCTGAATGGCCCTTGTGCTTGCCACACACTGGCCACTATGAGGGGAATTGACCCAGAGCAGAAGACTCAGAGCAGAAGGTCCAGCCCCAGTCCCTGGGAGTTTGTCATAGACCTGAGGAGGCAGCCAGCTCCAGCACGCACACCACTTGGCTCAAGGGCTCTCACAAAACTGCTACTGCCAGTTGCTAATTAATAGGAGGGCCGCTGAGGCTGACCATGCCATCTTCCTTGGGCCCAGGGGATGTTGGAGAACCCACAATCCCCAGCCGGAGCAGGCCAGGGCATTGCCTTGGCTTCGGAGAGGATGTTCTCTGCCAGCCAGGCTTTACTGAGAAAGCATTGCCAGGGCCTTGGAAATCTGTGATCCCAAAGCCCAGGAGGCCACTTCAAGACACTCTCTATCATCAGCACCGGTCCTGAATGGGGGAGGGAGACAGCACAGAGAGTGGTGAGCTCCTCATCACTGTGGGCACTCCAGATGAGACCAGAGGTTGCTAAGCAGTGATCATCCCATGGACCAACTACAGTGCCCAGATGTGTTTTGTTTCGCCAGCATAGTGTGTCACAACAAATCTGAGACAATGTTTTAAAATGGAAATATGTAATATAAAAATTTGGTTTTCTGGTTTCTCTTGGAAAATTAGAAACTCTGGCAGCTCTAGCCCCACCTTCCTGCCCTGCAGCCAGGAGCTGGAGTAGACTAGAGGCTGTCTTCTTTAAATTGGCTTCTGCTGTCCAGTTGCCCACAGTCCACACCTGTCCCATACCCAGCAATGTCACTCATGCACTTTTGGCTGCCTGGCCCCTGCAGGCTTCTGAGTTTACAACCCTAGACTCAAACCGGAGACCGAAGTCAGGTGGATTCACAGATCAGCAATTTATGAACCATCTACCATGTGCCAGACTTTGCTAATAGTTTTATATCTCATATTTCATATATTCTTCATAGCACCCAGAAAAATAGGTGCTATTGTCCCCAGTTTATAGATAAGGAAACTTAGGCTTTGATTGGAAAAAAGAGAAAAAATTGCCCCAAATCATGTAGCTATGAAGTACCAGAACTAGAATTCGAACCTGGCCTCTAGAACTCTAAACTCATATTTATGCCTCCTTACTCTTCCTTCCTTTGTTTTTTTTTTTCTTTGTAAGCCTTAAAAAGTTAAATTACTAAAGTAGATCAAGAAAACCTTCTCTCAAGAATAAAAACATTACAGGTAATGTTTGACCGCACGTTGTCTGTGTGGAAGAAAATGTAACAGGACTCAGAATACCAGCTCTGGACAGATCTTAACAAGCTCCTGACCTAAAGCCTTTATTCTATGAATGGGGAGCCAAGAACTAGAGAGCCCAAGGGACTGGCCCAAGGTCACGGATAAAGCTGTGTCAGAGGAACCCAAGTGTCTTATATAACATCTGGCTGCCAAGGTTGGAAAGCCCTGCAGTCTCTCCTGGGACCCCAGCCAGAGGGTGCCCCCAGCCAGGAAAGGCTTTTACTTAATGCGCTTGTCACTGGAGCTTTTTTCTTGTCTCCCCAGCCCCTTGCCTGAAGTTTGGCATGATAGGTATTTTCAGGGTTCCTTCTTGATTTAAGCTTGTCCAGTGAGAAGGGAGTCTTTCTTATCCGAAGGTGCAGCATCTAGAGGCTGAGACATGCCTGTCCGAAGCCCCCACTCTGGGGCTGTAGTTTCCAGGGGTGCTGGATTAGGAGGCTTGCCCCCTGCTCCTCCCCGCAAGGTTCTGACTGAAGACCTTTGGGATTTTGAAACCACATCCAATGCCATTGACGCACCTATTGCTTGATAGGAGTGATTGGGGTTCAAAGGGGAAGGGGTCAAATAGACAGCAGTATCTGTGTTCTCCCCACCAGAGAAATAGGTGGTCACATGGTCTATTTATTACATCCTTTAGAAAAGTGAGTAAGTGGAGTCTGGTTTCAGGCTCAGCATGTGAGCAGGGTCTGGGCTCAGTTTCTCTCCAGGGTTGAGGCCCAGTGTTTGAGCAGGTTTGGGGCTCACTGTGAGGCCCCTGTCTGGGCTCCAGCGGTGGCCAGGATGAGGGCTCAGTCTATGTTCAGAATCAGGGTTCAGCCTGGGACCAAGATAAGGCCTTGGTCTAGGGTCTGGAACTGGAATCCTCGACCATAGCCTCTGACCCAGTGCAGAGCCTCCTGAGGCATCAGGGCTTGAGGCAGTGTGGACGTGTCGCCCTCCCCTCCCTGTGCCCTCACCTTTAGGAAGCTCTCCCTTCCTTTAAGCTCCCTGAGCTCCTACGCCAGGGGTGACAAACTCATTCTCATGGGGGCTAGGGGTGGGGGGCACATCAGCCTTGTAGTTGCCTTCAAAGGGCCAAATGTAATTTTAGGACTGCATAAATGTAACTACTCCTTAACAGTTGAGGAGTTCAAATTACATTTGGCCCTTTGAAGGCAACCACGAGGCTGATGTGGCCATGGTGAGAATAAGTTTGACACCCCTGTCCTACACCTCTTAGCACCTGAGCCAGCTGCCTCTGTGAGGTAAAGTATCAATTATAAATAAAGAGCACTGCCACCACAGCCACCGAATCTCACATGTGACTACTCCCACCCCGCTCTGCTCTCTCATTGTTGGGGCTAGTGTCTGTCTTGCCAGCCGGACAGCCAGCTCGTGGTGCCTGCAGAGCAGTGCTCGGGGCTGAGTGGAAAAGTGTGCTGGCTCGATAAAGGGACACCTTGCACCCCACTGCACCCCCCCACTCTGGGCTCCCACAAATTGCAGAGCAAGCAGCAGGATCTCCAGGTCGATCACAGCAGCTGTGGGGGCCTGATAATTGGCTGCTGCTGATTTTGTGTCTAAGCATTTACCCATGTGGGTGTACATGTTATGTCTATATGAATGAGACTTTCAGAAATAAATACATAACACAGGACTGGCTAATACATTGTCTTCTGGACTTGGGGAGCAGCAAGCCAAGGAGGGTGCACCCTCAGAGACTAGATGTTCTATTCCAAGCCTGTCTTAACCCATTACAGAGGATGGGCATCACTATCCACCTGGCTAGAGGAGATGGGATTGAGATCCTCTTAGAGTGGCCAGGTCTGATTTAGGGGAGGGCAGAGAAACCATAGATAAGTATGGATTGATGGTCAGGGAAGACTTCCTGGAGGAGGCAAATCAGAGCTGGATCAGAAGGGGAGAGAGGCTCATTCTGCACAATTGCTTGGCAGCAGGTGTTGGGAAGCTTGAGCTGGGGACCACCTGGATGGTGTGGGTCTTCGCAGACACTGAGGGCAGGCTACTGAGAATCTGCCTCTTTGGACCTGTATTCCTTAACCGCTGCTCTTCACCTGTGAGGACTTGATCCCACTACCCCAGGCAGTGCTGTGATGCTGAGTGTGAGTACTTGCAAGGGGACCTCCTTGGGCCCTGGCCCAGGATGCACAACCTCAAGACCCCCTCCTTCTACTGTACTGGTGCCCGGAAGCCAGGTGTTGCTGCTGCAATAATATCACTGAGCATGTGGCCTGGAGCCCAGAAGTAATTAACCTGGGGTTCTTGTTGCAGGCTGGAACAGCCCCTGTCAATAATTAACACGAGTCCCCAACCACTTACCACCAAAGCTATCTACCAGCTTCTCCCACCTACGGTTTGCCAGAGAATATGGGTACTATTCCCTTCCCCAGAGATAGCAAAGACCCTCAGACCCACAGGTCTTGTCAATGCCACTGGCATCTTTTAGAAGCAACTTGGTCCAGCAGGGAGGACTGTGCAGCAGGGGCCGGTCTTGCCACTCTGGAGCCCTGGGTCCTCTTGTTACAAGCTTTTCCAGCTGTGACTGCCCAGCTCTCCCACGCTGAGTTTGCACTCCAGACCCTCGTCCTGTTCTGCTGTGTGACTTCCGCAAAGCCCTTTGCTCTCTGTGTTCAGGATCAGGGCTCAGTCTGTGGCTGAGAAGAGAGCAAAGCTAATTGGCCAAATAGGTATTGAACCCCTAATTCTGACCCTATTAGTACAAATTGAGCCAGCAGGGAAGGGACAGCTACTCACAAGCAGAGCTGAAGAGAATCTCACTCTTTTCCAGAGACTCAGCTGGGCCCAGCCGGACCTGCTCCTGGAGTAGGTGGGGATTCCTTACCTATGGGCCTCTTTCTGCTGAGCCCCTGCCAGCCCTTATCCTGGGGAAGGGGGTGTGGCCTCCCTGGCGTGTTATGTGGCATTGGTGTGCTCTGTTGAGATCCCCCTCACTCCCCCATTAGATCATGGCCCCTGTGGGAGTGGAGATCAGGCTTTGTTTTCTTTGTTCCCTGGGCAAAGGGCCCCAGCCACCTTCTCCTCCTAGCCATAGCTCCTCAGGGTCAGCGTCTCCTTCTGGAAACACAGACCTGGCCTTGAAGAGTTCAGGTCACACTGGACAGACTCTGGTTGAGAAGTCCTGAGTGGCAAGCTGGCAGAACTGTCAACTTGGGAATTGACAGGGGTAGGAACTTGGCACACGGTTCACCCTGTCCCACTGGCTCTGGGCAGCCATTACTCCCACTGTGTTGTCCCGAAGCTTCTGGGGCCGGATGCGAGTGGGCTGGTGTAATGAGAAGCCAGGTGAGAACATTCGGCCTGTCGGCTCTGTGACTGAGCTGACGCCTCACCTCCCAGGGCTTTGATTTTCTCATCTGAAAATGGGACCAGAGAGGGGGCTGGGTTTTAATTTTAGCAAGATCCAAAGCTGAAATGGACAGCCACAAAGTCACCAGGGAGCTTTATGCAATCACAGATGCCAGGGCCTCCCTGGGTGAGGCCCGGGGAGGGTAATTTTGGGGGGCGCCCAGGTGGTTCTACCTCTGTCACCTATGAATCCCCTTCAGTGTGAACAGTCTGCAACCCCTTGATGGCACCGCATTTGTGGTAGCTCTGCAGTGTTCCCCAGAGTCTGGGGTGACACTAGCACCCAAACCCATTCACAGTGGGCCCATCTCCAGGGAGGCAGTCCCCTTTGCTTCCTTGCAGGTTGTTAGCATCAAAATCGTGAAACTCTGGGGTTGGCAGGGCCCCAGAAAACATTGCCCTTACTCAGCATCCTTGTCAGACTGTTACCTGGAGGGAAAGCAGCAGAGTCCTGGGGGCTCCGGTTCTCAGAGCCCAGGCACCCCCAGGAGACCTCCATCCCAGCAAGAAGCGGACCGTGTACATGCTCCTAGACTCAATACCTAGCTGCCTTCAATGGGGCAGCGCCCCCCACAACAATGTCACCATTACCCCATCCCCACCAGTGCTGCTTGGCCTCAGAAGTTCTGCCCCGAATCCATGTCATCTCCTCCTTCACACGGGCGCTGCTGCCTGCAGGAGCAGGTGAGTTCTCCTACCTGGTGTCCCCTGAGGTCGCTCTCACGTGCTCCTCCACAACACTATTCTATTTTTGTTCCATTCTCCTGAGTGGGGAGAGCCATGTTTGAGCCTTCTTTGTTTCCTATAAGCTGGACAGGAATGTTCTCCAACTGCCAGTCCCCTCCCCCATTTTCCCCAGATGGTCTTGTCAGTTGGGTGAAGCTCAGAGAGGTGAGGCTGCTAGCCTGAGGGAGCACAGCTCTATACAGCTCGCATCCTGTAGAGCAGACGTACCAATCCGTGGAGGGATGACCCCTACTCTACGGATTGGTATGTCTGTCGTGCACAGACTCGGGGTCTCCAGGGGAGGTCTCAGCTTGTCAGAGAAGCAATGAGTTGCTGTCTTGGTGTTCTTGTGCCCAGGCCCGCATTCAGCTGTGCCAGTGAGAAGGTGCAGAGACAGTAGTCTGTTCCCCAAGGGACTCTCCCTCTGTAACCTTCTTGGCTCCCCATGTCCTCAGAAGAGTCCTGACTACTCAGTCTAGCATTCGAGATGCCCCTGTCTTCCCTTCAGGCCAGAGTTAGGTTGGGGCTGTGGTGTCAGAATTCCCACTCTCAGCGAGCTTTCATGTGGCCTGCTGCCCTTGACTGGCCTCTTCAGCCTCTGCACTGCAGATGTTCATGGAGTTGGCATGTCCTTAGAGATCATCTAGCTTCAACCTCTCGTTGTACCAATGGAAAAACTGAGAAAGGGACTGTGAGAGACAGGGACTTGTTCAAGAGCACACAGCAAATTAGAGATGGGATTGGGATGAGAACCTAAGACTTCTGGGCCCCTCCTCTGCTTTGGAGCATGGGCTTCTTCTTGTAACCACACGCTGACCTTCCTGACCAGTGGGCACACTCAGGCCCCTCCTCTCTGGGTACTACCCAGCAGGCATGCTTCCCCTCTGCTCCTCTCTGTCCATATTGTTAAGCCCGGCTAATTTCTCCTCAGGCTGTCCCCCAGCCTCTGGAGCTACAGAGCCAGACAATGCGTCCCTCCCCTCCCCTCTGGCTTGTGTCCCCCTCTGGCCTAGGTCTTCAGCCCCCCTGTGGAGTGGGTCAGTCCATCCTCCAGACCAAGGACTCCTTGAGGTGAAACAGGTCCACACACAGGCCAGGTCACAAGAACAGTAACGATGACAGCCAGCGTGCACTGAGTATTTACACCGTGTAGTATATTTTAAACATTATCTCATTGAATTCTCCCAGAATCCTATGAGGTGGTATTAATGTTCTATTTTGAATGAGAAAACAGGCTTAGAGAGGTGAAGGGATTTTTCCAAGGCTGTGCACAGCCCGGGTATTCAAACACTGGGGCGCTTCACCACTACACCGTCTGCTGTAGCCTGGCTGCTCAGTGGCCCCAGGACCAGCCACCTCAGCATCACCTGGGAGCCTGTCACCGACCACCCCGCACCTAGTGCCTGTGAATCTGCAGCTTGGTCAGGTCCCTGGGTGGTTAGTGTGTTGTGTCACTGACGGCTCACAGAAGGGGAAGGAAAGGTGCTTTCCCTGGCAGCCCTCGGACAGCTCACCTTGTCCTTGGGGAGTGGCTGAGACTAGCCCTCACTGAGGGATGAGGGGCTGCAGCCTCAGCTGGGGAGGAAGAGGGAAGTGGAAGAGGCAGGCAGGTGTAAAGGGGCATTTTTGTTTGGGTCTCCAAAAACAAATTTTGTCCCTTAAGTAGTTGATAGTTGTAAAAAAATTAGAAAATGAAGATACATAAAAAAATCAAACAGCCCACCCACAAGCCAGGCACTAGACGGCCTTGGCCCTGCACCTGCTCTGGAGGCAGCCCCAGGCCAAGGCGGCAGCTATCTGGGAGCCCTGTGACTCTGAGTCAGAGATTTTGAGGTGGGTTAAAAATAGAGCCCTAGTGCCCAGGCGGGGGTGGAAGAAAGAGGGTAACTCATCTGTTGCTGGGGGAGACCCTGGGGTCAGGGAGCAGCAGTGGGAGAAGTGGGACCAGAGATAGATGGTGGGGTGAGGGGTGGGGGTGTATTCCTCCGAGGCCAGGGCCGAGGGCCCAGTCTGGCCCCCAAAAGTTGTGGGAGGCAGATTTCTAGTCAGGGTGGGGGGAGGCTAAAATACCAGCCCCAGGGGCCCAGGCAGGGAGGACTCCTGAGTAGCCACCCCTTCACCCCCAGATAGTCAGCAGCTCCTTTGGGTGGGTGTAGGGTAGGGAGGGAGGTGGGCAGCATCTGTGCCTCAGAGAATGAGAAACAGGAGGCTGGACAGGTAGGAGGGTTGGGGGGGGGTCCATGCTTTTAAACAATTTTTTAAAGATTTTATTTATTTCTTTTCTAAAAAGAAAGAGAGGGAGAGAAACATCAACGTGTGGTTGCCACTCATGCACCCCCTACTGGGGACCTGGCCTGCAACCCAGGCATGTGCCCCGACTAAGAATTGAACCAGAGACACTGGTTCTCAGGCTGGTATACAATCCACTGAGCCACAGCAGCCAGGGCCTTGTAAACAATTTTTATGTTTTGTGGGAGGGAAGGTGAGGAAAGTGCCCTGTGTGTGGGTCCTCACATGAGTTATGGGCAGTTATGTGGTCTCCTTTGCCTGTCACACTTGCCCTTCAAGTGGCTTCCCTCTCTTCTCCATCACTGACCTCCAAAAGCTATGGAGGGCCTGCTCCTGACCTTCCTGTCCTAACCCTACCTCACGTCTGTGCGGCCACTCCGGGCTTTCCCCGGGACTTGGCATTCTCCCCGACATGCACTAGGGGCTCTTCATGGCATGGGACCCTGGTCATCAGCTAAAGGTGGATTTACTTTTCTAATTATAAAGGTAATATTTTCCCATTTTTGAGGAAATACAGCATGTAGAGATTACAGAAAGGTATGATGGAGAAAACACAAATCACCCACAATCCCACCACTTAGCATAATCAGTGTTAACACGTTAGCATATTTATTTTTGATTTTGGGAGTCTCTTACCCCCCTCACAGCGGTCTTTAATCCACCCACCCACTAAACAATTTTCCTGGGCCCCACCCCTAGGCCCAGCAGGGTGTTCACACCTCAGACAAGGAAAGGAAATTACTTTTGCTTTTGGGAAGCACACACACAGCAGGGCTGGAGAAGGGAGGCTCATGCTAGGCCTGCAAGGTGGGGACAACAGGAGAGATTCCAGGAGAAAGGCCAGACTGCCTCCTTCCTTGCCCTTCAGTCCTCCCCCCACCCAACCTCTGTGCTAGGCCTATTTGGGAGAAGAGAGAACCCTTCGGACCCCTGCCAAGGGGCATGCCTGTAATAAGGGGCATGCTCTGTTCTGCCACCCTGGCCTGTGGTGCCGAAGATGGAAACACAGTCACGGCCTTGGCTGAAATCTTTGGCTGCGGTCCCGCCTCACCAGCCCCTCTCAGCCCACTCTGTCAGAACCCCTAAGTCCTGTGCTTCTCCTGGGCCATCTTCTGTTCATCTGCCTCCTCCCCCTTCCAGCACCTTTCCCCCCACTCGGGGACTTCTCCACTGTCATCTCCAGCACTAGCCGGGGGCCATTTGCTGATAGGTACTCCTGAGAGCCTCTAAGTCTTGGGAGTGTGGACAGGATAAGTTCCCCCTGACCACCAGAGGCCCATAAAAGCCTTGTGGGAAGAAGTCAGGGTCTCAGAGGGCTGCCCATTTTATGTAGCTACTGCTAGGGCCCCTGCCACTCAACCTGTGCCTGCGAGACATTTGTCATTCATTCGCCGGTTCTTGTATTTCTACCCATTAACATATTTATTAGGACTGGCCATGTAAAAGGCACTGTGCCAACTTCAGGAAGCCAAGTGACCACAGGACAGACCATGAAACACAGTTTCATCGCAGGGTCGTAAATACTGTGCTACGGCAGCACTCACCAGGGACACCTAACCAGGTCTCCTGGGGTACAAAGATGGCTTCCCAGGAGAAGTGATGCCTATGCTGAACCAGGGGGGTGGAGGGCTGAGAGGGAGGAGAGTTGAGGTGGTTGACAGTGTGTAGGAAAACCCAGAGGCCAAAGAGAACATGGTATGTTTGGGGCATCAAAGTTGCTGAGCATGTGTGCAGCAGAGCATTCAAGGGGAGGGATGGTGAGAATCAAGACAGGAGAAGGAGGCTGTGTCCAGATCAGGAGGGGCCTTGGGGATGACAGTGAGGACCCTGGATTTTAATGCAGAAGGACTTTGGGCTTGGCAAGTGTGAAGAGTGGATTGGAGAGAAGATGTAGACCCCACCCCAGACCCTAAGGTACGTGGGGTCCTGGGAGGGCCTGGAGCCTGGTTAGGAAGCTGCAGGTGGCAGGTTGAGGAGACTCACTGGATCCCACATGACCAAGTGCTGGTAGGTGAGAAAGATGCTGGGTTGAGGATAACTGTTGGGTTGGATGGCTGGTGGTACCACATGCTGGGAGCAGAAGAGTTTGTCGGAGAAGCTGTTAAGTTCTATCTGGAGATTTTGAGAGTAAGGCTCCATGGTGGAGATGGGTAGTCAGCAAGTGGACACATCAGCTGGAGCTTGAGAGAGAGAGGTCTGGTTTGAAAGCCAGAAGAATAATGAAGCCGTGGGAGTTGGTGAGGTCACCCAGGGAGAGTGTAAGAGGGAGAAGAGGCGAGGGCCCAAAGGAGCAAAAATATTTAAAGGTCACATGGGGAAGGGAAGGCCATCCAAGAGGAGGGGATGGAGTGGTGGAGAGGCAGAGAGAACAGAGAAAAGCCAGCAGGATGAGGCATCTTGACAGAATGGCACCCAGTTGGAGATGGAGGAAGTGCCCACTGGATTTTGCAGCAGGACATGCATTGAGATGCTGCCGAGAGGAATATTGGGATGGAAAGGGAGGGAGAGAGTGGGGACAGTGACACTTCTTTTAGGGAGCTTGGTTCTGAGGGGAGAAGAGATACGGCAGTAGGGATCAGGAAGTGATTTTATTTTAAGTGTAGAGAGCTAAAAGAAAAAGCTGAGGGGAAAAGATCAGTATTAAAGGGAGATTGAAGGTATACATGAAAGAGGGGGTAACCTATAGATTAAAGTCCCTGGGGAGAAAATGGTGTCAAGATGGCAGGTGGATATGTCACTGATTCCCTTGACTGAAGGAGGGGAAGAGGGAAAGGAGAGCCAGGTAGGAGTCTGGTGGCAAGAGGAGGAAAAAAAACACCCTGTGGCTTCTCTTTTCTCTGTGAGTAGAAGGTAGTAAGAGTGAGGGAGACGAGTGGTCTCCGAGCTTTTAGGAGAGGGGATGTAATTCAGAATAATTGCTGTAGGAGAACAGGAAGGAAAGCTTACTAGGTTTTCCTGGAAGAATGGGTTGGCAGAGGTGGGGGCACAGCTCAGTATGGAAACCTTGGTGAGGAGACAGAGGCATGGGAGTTAAAACACTGGAATATTTAGTAGGAATGGACTGAAGTTGGGTTTCCTGCACAGCACCCATGTGTACATGAAAAGAGCTGATGGTGGTCCTGCTCCAGCATTGCGATCTTGTGAAGTGGGTGCTAGAAGGGTTGGGCAAGACAGGTTGATGAGGTGGTCCATTATGTCTGGTGGAGTTGGGGAAAGGCAGGTTGACACTCTCCTTCATTCTCATTGTCTCCGTGATGGCCTTAGGTGGTTCTCTGTGCGGGGCCTGGAACACCAAGGCATAGATCTGAAGTGGAGGAAAGATCTCCCAGCTCCCATATCTATGTCCAACACAGAAACTCCCAGAGCCTCAGGTTCTGTAGTTTCGGTGTGGGGGCTGGACGGAGAGTTAGGTGGTACCTGAGGAAAGGGGCAGGATGTGGTGACACACAGCACAGTCAGGCAGACTTTGTGGAGGAGGAGGAAGCTGATCAGGGCCCTGGGTGAGGGAAGTGATCTCAAAAGATGAGAGCTTGGGGCTGGACAGGTTCTCAGAAGGAACTAGGATGGAGGTGGGGCCAGGAGTCCAGTGTCCAGTTGGCTACTGTGAGGGAAGCAGGGGAGAGAAGAGGGAAGGGGGTCAGGGGGTGGCAGGCCAAGGAACTGGAACTTTCCTTGTAGTTGTTGGGGGTCCACCAAAAGGGTTCAAACAGGGGTGATGTGATCATACTGTTGTCTGGAAAGCTAACCCAGAGAGCCTGTAAGTTGGAGGAGAGTGGAGGCTGGAGCCAGGTTGGCAGCAGGGGGAAGGGTTTGGGTGAGGAGCAGCGAGGAACTGATGCAGGGCAGAGCAGTAGCAGGCAGGTTCAGGAGCTGTCACAGAAGACACCAGACAAGGCTCGGTCACAGCCCCGGGGGTGGGGATGGGGCCCTCGGCGGTGGCTGGGTAGAAGGAGAAAGCAGCTGAGGATGGATTTGCGAGTTTGAGCCCAGGTGATTAAAATGTTCTGCCATTCAGCTTTCGGGAGGAAGAGGCAGAGTTCAGCCTCTGACTTGGGTCCTCCAGGTGTCAGGTGGGAATGGCAGCCTGGTGCAAGGAGTGATGTGTACGTAGGAACATATGCATAGAGGAAGGGGGTAAAAGATAGGATCCTGGGTGTCCCACTCACCTGGAAGGGAGCAGGGGACCCTGGCCTGCAGTCAGCACTGCAGGAACACAGGTGTGTCTGGGACAAGGCCCCAGAGCCTGCAGGGATCTAGGAGATCCGAAGCCAGAACCCAGGCTGGGAAGAGGCCTGATTGGTGAGAGTTTGGAGAGGTCCAGAAGAGGTAGCACTTCAGATGAGTCTTTAATGGACAAAAAAAGACATTCTCTTTCTTTCAGCTGACAAAATTCCCAGTGGATATCATTTGTGTTAAAATGTGTGCAAGTGGGTATGCAAGAAAATATGCTCTCATATGTATATGAGAGCAAGAACAAAAATGTACTCCTGGGTGTGTTTGTTCATATGTTCAGTTGTTTACATGGAAAGTAATACAATAATTAATAAATAATAATGCAAGAATAAACTGAGTATTTTGCAGCCTCACAACAGTAAGCCTATTTTTGCCCCCCTGTATGTGTGTGTGTGCAGTTGTATGGACCTGGGTATGTGTGTATGTGCATGCATGTGTGTTTGAGCATACGTGCTTGAAGGCAAGCATGGGCATGTGTGGACGAGAGGAGGCTGAAGGAGGTCATCCCTGTTGTTTCAGGACTTCCACTTCGGCCCCGATCCGAATTAATCCCTGGAGGCCATGGTCTTAGGATTGGGGAAGAAGAGGGCCTGGGAGCTGATGAAGTCAGTAGGGAGGTTGTTGGCAGCTCCCCCCCCCCCCCCCACAGTGGGGCTGGCAGGCACTGTGAGCTGTCCATGGTCCTGAATACCATTTGCTCTGCCTAGGTTCTGCTTTCACAGATCTGTGCAAGCTCCTGGCAGAGTAGGGAAGGGTAGTCTTTGAGGCCAAGGGCAGCTCCCAAAGCCCAACTTCTCACCTCCTGCAGAAGCACTCTCTGGCCTCACCCTTCTGGGCCACCAGGAGCTCACCTTTTCAGATGCCTGGGCTGCTCCCCGGGATGGTTTCTTACATCGTTGCCCAACTTACCTTGTCCCGTGACTAGATCATGAGCTCCCTGAGATCAGGGTATCTGCTGCTGAGGTGCATAGGTTCTTTCATCTGATTTGTCAGGGAACGTTGTAATCACTGGCTTCCACTGCTGACTCTCATGGGACCATTAGGAGTTCTCTTCTACCCCCACCCCCAGCAGATGTTTTGCTTTGGCTATTACCTGGAAGATTAAATCTTCCACTTCCCTCACCTCTTTCCTGAGAATTTGTTGACTTTTGAATTACTTATTTAGTCATTTAATAATATAGCTAGGTATAAGTCAGAGTATTTTACAAATATTACTTCTTATAATGATTCTGCTAGTAAGGTACTGTTATTGTTCTCATTCAGCAGATGAAGAAACATGCATTGAGAGATGAAATAAGTGATGGAACCAGAAATCAGACCCAAGTTGGCTGTCTCTGAGAACCTGTACTTCTTCTTACCCACCATATTCTGCTGCCTTTTGAGTAGCTCTGAAGGGCTCCAGCATAGTGGTTTGTGGGGCGGAGTACTCCAGTATTCCGACCCCAGCCCAGACCAGGCACCAGAAATATTCCTTAACATCTGGAAACTCATGATTGAAACAATTAGTCAGAATGCAAGGAAATGGGTGTTTTTGCTTCATGTAATTTGGTTTTATGAAGACCACTAAATGCAAACATTTTTGTGTTAATTACTGTCTCAGATTTGGTCTGTAATTGAGAGAACTAGAGCTGGGAGAGTGTAGAAACCCGCTGGAGTGGCAGGCCTGTCCAAGTCAGCATTCATAGCTGCTGTGTCCACTCTGTTAATTTTAGAAACTCCTCCAGCCGGGGTGTATTATTAGCTTTATGTACAGAGGACCACAGGATCCTCAATGGCCTCTCTGTGCCACAGTGTTTTTTGTTTTACTTTATCTTTCCTGAGAGATTAAATGAAAAGGAGTGGTAGCCATGTGTATGTAGGGGTGTTTGCACACTGTGTGTGAATGGGGGTACCTGTGTGTGTCATTTAATACAAGTCTGCAGCTGTCTTTGAGTGGTGTGCCTGAGGCTGGGCAGGGAGTGTACATAGCTTAAGAACACCCCATAGGTGCTGACGCCATTTCTCTGGGGGCCCCGAGTCATGAGGAGGACACACTGTGTTCTGTGTACTAGTGTGAGGCTGGGGTAGGTTCTCAGGCCTTAGGTTTGGTTCCCTCAGACGGCATAAGCAGGTTGTGGCTGGAAACGGGCTGGTGGATTGTGGAGCAGGAAAGGAGCTGAATTTGACCTCTTGGCACCAGCCTTGGTGCCAAAAGAAACATTAGCCTAGTGAGTCTCCTAGGCTGACTTGAACTCCTATCTTGAGACCCTGAAGGGCTCGGCTTTCAAAGGAGCTACAAGAAGTGGCCTTTCTGAAAGGCAGCCTTCCCTGAGCTGTGTGATGTAGGGAAGCCGTCTTGCCCACCTTCAGTGGAGGAGGCCCTGCCCCCTCCTTGACTCATAGCACCATTCTGAGTCTGGCAAAGAAAGTAGTTTGCTGTGAAGTAGTTATTTTTCAAACTAAAGGTTGTGGTGGGGTCCTCTGAATTCTCAGGGAAAGATTGTCTTCTAGTCTCTCCCTTCCTCCTGGCTTCCCTGCAATAGAGAATTAAAGATGGCTGAAAGGTTATTTCTCTTGGAAGAAGACATGCTTATTTCTGCCCTTATTTCTTTATTAATTAATAAAGATTAATATCTTTATCTGTTATTGTGTAACTGTCTAAATTAATAACAGAGGAAAACAGCTCTGCAGTTTGGTCTCAAGGCCAGTCCTAGGGTGGCTGGTACTTGTGCTAGGTCCTGGGAATGACTGGTCATACCTTCTAGACAGGTCTGTGCCTGTCTGCACACTCCAGAGGGGCCCCTGCCAAGCCCAGGGGGAGACCTGAGGGCTGGCTCTTACCTGCTCTCATTGCTTAACCTCTCTGAGGCCTCATCTGCCTCCCTCGGAAAGCACTTACTGTTGCTTTGAGGGCTTAGGAGAAATGATGCTGGAAGCTCCATCTGGTCTCACTCCATTTTATTGAGTGGTACCTCATTGGTACTTGAAATCTTCCCGTTAACACTTCCTGCTTTTGAAGATATCACTCTGCCACCCCAACACCTTGTTAGAATGAAAACCTCTGCTGGCCAGGCATTTTCACTGTTGGGTATAGGCTTAAGGGTACCAGATCATAATTCTAGGACTCAACATTGAAGCTTCACCCCTTATTGCATAGTGGGGAAACTGAGGCCCAGAGCAGGTAGGGCACCTGCCTGTATCACATAGTGTCAATAACAGCTGGGACTGAAGCCTAGCACTCCCACCTGCTCTGTGTCTGGACCACCCCTGCTCTCTGGTCAGAGTCTGTAACATGTCTGCCTGCCAGCCTGTCTCAGGCCACAGTTGGCCCTCGGGGAGGATGCAGCAGCCTTGCCTGAGCCTGGGGTTGTTCTGGGTGAACTGCTTCCATCACTCAAACAGCCCTACACTTCTCTCTGGATACGATTGTTTGCTTTGTTTTTTAGCCTGACTCTCACTGGGGCATGGGCATGTGGGTAGGAGGTCTGTTATCAGGGAGCTCATGGAGGGGCAGGCAAAGGGCCCCTAAGTGAAGGAAGAGCCTCTTCCCCTGCCATTGTCCACATCTTGCCCTAGTTCCTGTGGGCCTACCTCCCACAGTGTTGCAGAGCCTCTTAGGACCTCTCTTTCCCACACTTGCTCTCCCTCAGAGCATCTCTCTCAGTCTGTGACTTACTCTCTCTCTCCTCCTGGCAACTGACCCCTTTGTCTCTGGCCAGATTCTACTGGGACCTGACCATGCTGCTGCTGATGGTGGGGAACCTGATCATCATCCCTGTAGGCATCACCTTCTTCAAGGATGAGAACACCACACCCTGGATTGTCTTCAATGTGGTGTCAGACACATTCTTCCTCATCGACTTGGTCCTCAACTTCCGAACAGGGATCGTGGTGGAAGACAACACAGAGATCATCCTGGACCCACAGCGGATTAAGATGAAGTACCTCAAAAGTTGGTTTGTGGTAGATTTCATCTCCTCCATCCCCGTGGACTACATCTTTCTCATTGTGGAGACACGCATCGACTCGGAGGTCTACAAGACAGCTCGGGCCCTGCGCATCGTCCGCTTTACCAAGATCCTCAGCCTCTTGCGCCTCCTGCGTCTCTCCCGCCTCATTCGATACATTCACCAGTGGGAAGAAGTGAGTGCTCAGAGCCAAATCTCTTGGGGAAAGGGGCCTTCTCCCAGGGGAAGTGAAGGGTCAGCAGGTAATCTCAGATAGTTGGGTGTAGGCTGTCAGATTATAGCAGGCACACCTGCTCCAAGAAGACAAATATTAGTAATTTCTTGAACAGGGGCAAATTACTTTATAGGCAGTATCCCATTTAAGTCTCTAATATCCATAGAGGAGACTGTGTAGGTACATGCAGGTACCATTTTTTTTTTTTTTTTTTACATGAGGAAACTGAGACAGAAAGATTAAGGGATTTATTAAGGTCACAGAATCGGTAATTGGCAAGCCTGGATTCCAGAGCCTGCACCAGTGACCACTGTACTATATTGTAGAGGTTGCAAACTCATAATCCTGTGGGGGCCAGGCAGGGAATGTGAATGATGAAAAGGGCCAGTTGGAAGACAGTAGAGGATGTGGTGGACTGGGGGAAACTAGAGGACACATCTTCCGTTTGTATCAGGTAGTCTGTACTCAGCTCTAGCCACTTGTGGCCAAGTGAGAATGGGCCCAGGGTTGCTCGATCTACAGATTTATTGTGAGAAGCAGAAATGTGGATTTTTGTGTAGATTTTATTGGCAGCTATCTTAGGTTGGGTTCTTGTGGAGCAGACCCTGAGATGAGGATTTGCATGGAAGTGATTATTTTAGGGGGCAAGTGTCTCCAGGAACATCTGTGAGGGATTGGGGAAGACAGGAGGGGAAAGGAAGGAAGCTGAGCCAGGCTGGATACCAACCAGTCCCATGGAGGATGACTCAGGCCCCGTGCCATGAGGAGCTCTGGGGATAGTGTACAGAGTGCCCCAGAGATGCCCCAGTCAGGGCCAAGGAATTAGAAATTTTATAACCCTTACCTGCCAGCCATTGGTTCAGGGGCCTCCCCACCTTTGGGGCTGACAGGCTGTGTGGTTTCCAGTAGCATGGTTCTGGGAGTGAAAGCACCAAAGTGAAAGCACTGGGAGCCTGATGGTGTGTGCACAAACTGTAAAGGGGTCCTAGGGGCTACAGAAACTAAACAATCAACTCTTTAAAAAAGGGGTAAGCCAACACCATTCTGAACAAAACTTACTCATCCATGAGCTGAATGCAGTAGTATGGAGGACTAAGGGGAGAGGGGAGGACTACCAGCTGGGGTTTGAAAACAGCAAGTAGATGGAGAGCAGTGGACAGCTAGTGGTGGGGGAGGGTTGGGGGTGGAAGGATTGAGCAAAAAGATAAAAGGACTCATGGACATGGACAGCTGGGGGGGAGGGGTATAAGGGGACTAAGTGGTAATGGAAAAAATACAATAAAGATTAAATTTTTTAAAAAAGAAAGAACATAGCAGGTGACCTTGCCATGCACTTCAGTCTGTGTCTGCCGCCACCCAAGTTACATCTCTGCAGGAGTGCAGGCAGGCCAGCCTGGAGGCATGGCAGGGGGCGTGGTGGGGGGGGCAAGGTGATCTATGGGACGGGCCACCCGGGGCCTGGAAGCTCCCACAGCCCTGCCCTTCCTGCTGCAGCGCTGCTCTCCTGGTCTCTAGGGTCTCTCCTTGGCTGGACGGAAGTTCCCAGGCTCAGGATGCGAAGCTACTGCCCCATCTGGCAGCAGCAGCACTGGTGCTGATAGTTGGGGCACTGGCAGATCGAGGTCAGAGACATTGTGAGCACGTGTACCACAGAAGCGCCTGTGTTAGCCCAGCAGAATCACTCCCTGGCAGAAATTCTCTTTTGCTTCAGAAATTTGCCTTCTTTCTGCTGACAGAGGATGGGCAATGACTTACCCAAGGTCATCAGCAGGTACCTGGCAGAGCCAAACCCACTTAGTACTCTCGGTTCCCAGAGGCGTGGCAGTGTCTGCCTGGTGCAGTGCAATGCTTGAGAGCTCTGGAGCTAGAATGACACACTGGAGACTCGACTTAAAATGCTGGCTCCACACTGCCTAGCTGTGTCACCTTGGTGCCATCTTGCCTCCCTGAGCCTCAGTCTCTTATCTGCAAAGTGGGTTTAAGTAGTTTCTTCCTCATTGGATTGTTGCAAGGATTAAATGAGATGTTTGTAAAACCCTCTGTGTGAAGCCTGGTGCAAAGAACCATTTAATAAAGGTCATCCCCTCCCACTTGTCTTAGTAACCCCTATACTTCTACAGGGCATTTCCTTTTCTCTAAGACTTTTTACCCATGATTTCACTGGTTCCTCACTCATAGCTGGCAAGGCAAACAGGGCAGTATTCATTACCCCATTTGTTGGGTAAGGAACTGAGGACCAGAGGGCCAGCTGCCCCGCTGGCAGGGTTGGTGATCCAGGCCTTCTGACCCAGGTTCCATGTGCCCCCTGCTGTCTCAGGTGGCCTGAAGGGAGATGACTTTGTGTCTGTTCTTGTCCCCTCGTTTCGGGACAGCTTTCCATAGGGACTGGAGTGTAGGCAGTGGAACATGCAGAAGGGTGTGGGGTGAAGGATTCTGTGATTCTGTGTGACGGCTGGGTCTGCGGTCCCTGGAGGACATCTAGGTACAGAGTGAGCTTGTCGTGTGGGTCTGAGCTCAGGACTGAGCAGGGCTTGTGGCGATGGCAGTGGTTGACAGGGGCCACTCTGAATGGCTGCAAGGAACGATGGAGGGGCATTTCCTGGATGACCTGACAGGCTTGTCTCTTGGTTTCTGTACCAAGTGGAAATTCAGGGCCATGTTGGCTCACTCAGTCTCTGGGAAACGGAGGTCCCTCAGTCCTTCTATTTGTCTTGGACCCACTGCTAGACCATCATAGAAAGCCGACAAGTGGCAGCTCTTTCCTTCTCTAGCATCAGTTCGTGTCTCTAGGCCCCAACCCCTACTGACCAGGCTTGCTCCCCCTAGGCCCAAGCCCTAGGGGCCCTGGTGTTTGAGAGAGGGCAGAGCTGCCAGTGGCTGGGTAGGGTGGGCCCCAAGACAGGAACTAAGGGCCTCTTTTACTGTTCCCACACTGTAGCCCAGCCCAGGGCTCCTGTCCCCACTGCCCCTTGGGCCTGGCTGCCCCCCTGGGTGATTCAGAACTGGTCAGGCAGGCTCTGTCCATGGACTTCTCCTAGGGTAGTCAGAGGCCCCAGAAGGCCTCAGAGTAGGGCTCTAAACTGGTCATCACTACCCAGTCTCTTGGGCAGGAAGGGAGATCCCAGGAGCCAGATGGATGACTCCCCACCCCTCTACATACACCCTTATCTTGCCTACCAGCTGGGGAGGAAATTGCTTTGTGTGGTTTCTGCTGGGCACACTGCCCAGCCAAGGACTCTCACTAGACCCCTGGGATTGGTTTAGGGTTTCCCCCGGCCCCAGAACCCTGTTTCCAATCTTTAATGGCCTGTTCTAGCCCTGGGGTTTCTCTTAGTCTCAGCTTGGCTGGGGGCAGCAGTAGGGAGACCCTCTGAGGCTCCAGGTCTGCATGAGACCTGGGCAGGGAGGTATTTAGTAGAGAAAACCTTGCCCTATCTCTTCCCCTACCTCCCAGTATGAATCTCTTTCCTTCTTTGGGCCCTAGTTTCCCCAACCATCAGGCATGCTCTAGTGTTCTCAGAGGCCGAGGCTTAGTCCCTACTCCAGCCTCCCTTGGGGAGGATCACCTTAACTGAGCCTGAGGACATTGCCATGGCCTGGGTTGGGGCTGAGAGCCAGTCCTCTATGGAGAGGGAAAAGCTTGCCTGAAGCCTGCTGGTGAAGCTTGCTCGGGAGATGATGGACTGCTGACCCCAGGCTTTAGCTGCCTGCCCTCGTCCAGCCCAGCCTCCTGGTCAGAGAGTTCCTAAGCATCAGTGGTAGGTGTTGGGAGTCAGGGCAGGTGGAAAGTCTTGGCAAGTGTAGGCTGCCATCTTGAAAGTATCAGTGTCTGCTTCCATCCTAGGTGATTTAGGTCAGCATCCTCCCTCCCAGCCAAGCCTCTTCCCTCCCTCTGAGGTGTGAGCTTGTTATAGGCACCTAGGCTATTGTTAGAAACCCCAGTCGCCCCCACTTTGGATGTTCACCTGAGTTTGGAAGGGCCCAGAACCCCAGTGACCCATCCCAGAAGCCTCTTTATTCCTTTTGCTGTAGTGCGGGGAGGAGGGCTGGAGGCAGGAGGCCAGGCCCAGGTGGCCATGTGATCCCTAATGAGCCTCCTCCCTGTGTGGGCCCTGATTTCTCCATCTCTCTCAGAATTGGGGTTTTGGGATGACACAGATGGGTGGGCCTGGGGGGTGGGGGCTGGCCCTTTCTATGGGCCCCAGGAAGGGGCCCAGCATGACAATTCAGTTATGTGCAGGCTGTGCCTGGGATGCACACTCAGCATGCACTCCCTCAGGCCTGGGATTGCCATCCTGCCTGGGGCTGCTTGTTCCTGAGAACTCCCCCAAACCCCAAGAGGAGACATGTCAGAAACTGCAGTTTCCAGTTCTTCCCTGGACTGAGAAATCAGCTCTTTGTTTTGATGGCTGGAAAAGAGAGAGAAGGAAAGGAAGCAACCAGTGCTGAGTATTGACTGTGTGCCAGCTGTGGACATCATCACTCCTAATCCCCAAAGAAGCCCTGGGAGCTGGCTGTTGCTGACCCATTACATGGATGAGGAAATTGAGGCTCAGAGAAGAGAAGGAAGGCACTTGCCCAGAGTGGAGCGGTCACTCTGTCTTGGCACTGTGGTCAAGACACTGGAAGGGAGTGGGAGTGGAGCCTCTCCTGCGTGACTTTTGGGGTATAGGCAACGGGCTTCCCAGGCTGCTCACCCAGGAAGCTCTGTGGGGGCCTGGAAATGAAAGTACTTAACCCCCACGGTCAGAACCAGTATCATAGAAGGGGGTTGTAATAAGGTATAAAGAACAAGACAAATATTTGCACAGTGCATCAGCCTTGCAGGTGGCCCATGGCCCAGCCCACAGTGGGACACAAGTGTCTAACAGCCTCTCCCAGCAACAACCAGTCTTGCTCTCAGCAACCACGCCTGGGTCCTTGCCACCTGTGGTAACCTCCTAGCCTGAATGGATGCCCCCCACTAACTCTTTGCAGGAAGCTCAGACTTTGCCATGTTGCTCTCTTTGGCTTTGTAGTGTCTCAGAGCTATACGCAGTACCCCTTCCCACCACCCAAACACCCGTCATTCCCTCCCCTGCACCAGCCTCCCAGCTCCATGGGGCACTCCCAGCACCTGCATCCTTCTTCAGCCCAATACCAGGCACCACCCCAACATGCTCTCAGTAGGGTACATGAGTCTGTGCCTACCTGCAGAAAAAGTCACCTTTCAGCAAAGGCAAAGGCAAGTCCCCTGTGGGCCACACCTGCCCAGGTTGAGGCCTTTTCAGATCTCACCGTCTGCTCCTGGTGGCGTCCCTGATCACCATAATCCTCATCATCGCCTTTGTCACCAAGTGCTTCTCTGTTCCTGAGACCCTACCCCGTGCTCTGTCATATTCATCACTGAGATCACAATAAAGACAAACTTAGACAAGGACCTGCTCTTGGAAGAAAATTAGTTACAAAGAAAAGAAAACATAGGTAATGCAAAAAGAAAAGACCTGGCATAAAAATGTGCCAACCTTGACACTCTGTCTTTAAGGCGCAGAGTTGTTCAAAGAAGAAAGCAGGTGCTGTGGGCAGTGGCCGTCCGAGACATTGCCTGAGAGTGGTCTGAGGCTTCCTTTAGCTCCTGTGTGGTGTCCAGGCTGTTATGTCAAAGCACCACAGAATGGGGGCTCTTAAGCAACAAACACTTATTTCTCACAGTTCTAGAAGCTGAAGGGACAAGATCAGGATGCCAGCATGGTTGGGTTCCGTAAAAAAGCCTGCTTTCCTGGTTCGTAGATTATCTCTGTTGTGTCACCTCCATAAGGGCACTAACCCCATTCATGGGGGCTGCACCCTCATGACCTAATCACCTCTCAAAGGCCCCACCTCCTAGTACTATGATATTGGGGATTAGGGCTTCATCATATGAATTTTGGGGAGACATAAATATTCAGTCCATAGCAGCTGGGAAGGGAAGGAAATTAATAAAAATGAAAGAAATTTATAGTAATGTTCCTACCTGTGCATGTGTCCAGGGCACAGAGTACTTTCTTAGCCACATTAATTTCTCCAGTGACCCTGAGAAGTAGCTGGCAGATATCTAGTTTCTCTTAGTTGAGGGGAGGCTAAGGTGTGCTAGGAAGTGAGGGCCAGCACTGGCCATCTCTGAGACTGGGTGATCCCATGTCACTGGGAGGAGCTGATGGCATTCTGGTCAACCAAGACTTTGAAAGGCTAATGACTTGCCCAATGTCATAGAGCTATTGTGTTCACCTAAGTACTAAAGAGGCAGAAGTGGGTCTACCCTCAGAGCTAGAGCTTGGTGCTAGTACCCAGGAGCTGCTGTGGGATTGAGGGCAGAGGTTGAGGAAGACTCAAGTTCAGGGTCCAAGTCCTGGGCAGGGCCAGCAGCAGAGGGATGGTTGGAGACATTAGCATCGTGCTCAGGTATACTCTGCATCTCAAACATAGGCCCCAGTCCCTACTGGGCCCTGGCTGCAGTCTCAAAAGGCCCTGCCTGGTCTCTCTCCCACCACTCCTTACACTGAGACTCACTGGGAACTGGCCCATTGATAGCCCCTTCCTGTGCCCTAGCTGGGCTAAGCTGCAGGGCACAGAGCTTTGTCTGTAGCATTTCACTGTGCACCGAGCTGATGGAGGCTAGACACTGAGGACTCCCACCTGGCTCTGGGTCCAGCTTGCCATGTGAAGCTGGCTGCATCACCTGGCCACTTTGGGTTTCATTATAACCGTGGGCAAGTCTTTTGCTTCTCTGACTCTTGGTGTAAAGTGAATTAACAATATATTCTGCAATATTTGTTCTGAGTTTAAGTGAGACGATGACGGTGGGACCTCTTGCTCACTCTCAGGTGTGACATTCCTGTCCCTTCATCACTGAGCCATGCAGGGCGATGGGACAGGTTGGAGCTGCCAGCATCCATGAAGGTCCATTTGATAGTTTCTGCTGGAACATCAGAGTTCTGCTACTGTGGGGGCCATGGGAGGGTATGACCCTGTGGGTGATGGACATGTAGTATCTGTTCTGGTTGTTCAAAACCTAGACCCAGGCTAAGCCCACATTTCAGAAGGGGAAACTGAGGTCACTAGTATCAGAATATCCTGCCACCAGCTACAGGGCTGCAGTTAGACCACTAGACAGGGATTGAAATATCTAGAGTATGTTTCTTTGGGCCTCAGTTTCTCTACCTGAAATGGGCTTAAACTAGTTCTTTACTTTACAGGCATTTGACAAGTCTGTAGTTCTGGCCCAAAATCCTTTTCTAGGAAGGTTTCTCTGCCTGTAAATACTATGAGGGACCACGACTAGGGGTGAGGGCACCCTCCAAAAGTCTCTAAGGCCAGAAGCAAGGCCAGAACTTCCAGAGAACTCCCTCTGCATCCTCTCTCTGCCAGGTCACAGTGCACTCCCTGCTGAAATGGGGCCAAGATACAGCACCAGGAGGAGGGGTGGGGGCTGGATGCTGGGGTGTGCCGCCCTGGGCCCCGCCCAGCCATACTTCACCCTCTCGTTTGGAGCCACAGCAGTAGGGATGGCCATGAGGCAGCGGGCTGGCGTTGAGAGTGCTGTACTTTGTTGGCCTGTGTAGGAGAGCGTTACTACTAATGCCTATTAATCAGAAAGATTATTAATAACAACTTACCAATTAGTAATGGTTTGTAATATATTGAACACTTTTATACCCAGTAAGTAAACACTTTATTTGTATAATTTAGTCCTTTTAACAACCCACTCAGGTAAGAGTTTTCATCATTTTCCAGATGAGGAAGCATGACCAGAAAGGTTCAGGGACTTTCTCAAGGTCGCACAGCTAGGAACTGGGTAGGAGGTGGGCCTGGGACAGAGGTCTTGGGAACTTGGGAGCTGGGAGACTGTGTGTCAGGGCTGCTCCCACTGTAGTGCCATGACTGCTTCGGCAGAGCCTGCTGCCCCTGGGGTGGGGCGTCCCGAGTCTGGGGACTGACTTCGGGAGATGCCACGCCCCTGGCATGACTGCAGACCATGGTCCCTGAGGAGCCTCGGGCAGGTGGGCTCTCCTCCCTGCGGTCTTCACAGCCTAGCGCAGGCTGACAGCGCGACTTCTCTGCCCACTTCAGGGCTCGTGGGGCTCCAGGTGCCTTCCTTCCCTCTGGGTCTGTGAACCCCACGCTCCCTCCTCATCCTCCTGGTCAGTTTGGTTTGGTCTGTAGGCAAATCCCCAGGGTCCCCAGAGTAGGTGAAGCCAGCTTTGAAAGAGGGGAGAGACCCTGGATGGCTGGACTACCCATGGGAGGCCCCCCACATCGTCACAGACCCCAGGGGCATCCCTCTGGGGCCCTGCAGCCTGCATTCTGCTTCTTCCAGAGCCTGGCCTGATATCCTACCACCCCAGCTGTAGCTTGGACCTCTCCTGAGTGGGGCGCCCTACCCTTTGTGAGCAGAGCAGTGCCTCAAGCAGCTGCAGGGTCTGGCTAGGAGGGGTGTTACCCCTCCCAGTCACTCACCTATCTGGGCCAATGTCTTCACTTCTGCCAACAGATCTTCCACATGACCTATGACCTGGCCAGTGCCGTGGTGCGCATCGTGAACCTCATCGGCATGATGCTCCTGCTCTGCCACTGGGATGGCTGCCTGCAGTTCCTGGTTCCCATGCTGCAAGACTTCCCTGACGACTGCTGGGTGTCCATCAACAACATGGTGGTGAGTGCCCAGTGGGCTCTGGGTGCGGGTAGAGGGTGCCGATGAAGCACAGAGGAGTGGAGCACATCCACAACTTGGAATTCCCAAGTTCTAACATGTCGGACCCCGAGGTGCCAGCCCGGCACCCAAGGGCACACAGCTTTAACCAGCACAGGTGTGTCACAGTGCTTGTGGCCACACGCTGGCTGCTACCTGCCGCTGCCTTCTTCTAGCCTCGTGCAGTTGGGAGCCTGGACATTTGGACCTGGTTTCGCCCAGGGAGAGTAACACCTGGGCTCCTGGGATTCTGCTGGGTGTGGCAGCACTGGGCTGGTGGCTCCTGCCCTTCTGCCTCTGTTCCCCGGAGGCAGGCCCACCCAAAAGCCAAGCCCAAGAAAAGAGAACCCTGTGAGGGGAATGGACTCACAAGTCACATACACAGTGGCTACTTTCTGCTCCAGGAGCAGAGCTGGACTGTCCCCTTACCCCTGTCACCCCCATCCCCACCATATATATGTCCTGGTCATGGGTGGGGTCCTGAGGCAGGAGGGAAGATCAGATGGAGCCTGATCCCTTCCAGACCTGTGGGTGGGTGAGAAAAGCTGGAATTGGGGCCAGAGAAGCCATGGTGCAGAGTCCCTGGCCCCCCATAGACAGGGTGGGCTCCGGGGGGTGGAGGGACCCCTGGATCTGTGGGCCTCTGTCCCCCCTCAGGCTCCCTCCTTCTCCTCCTAGTCAGTTTCCGTTGGTCTGTAGGCAAATCCCCAGGGCCCCAGGGTAGGAGAAGCTGGCTTTGAAAAAGGGAAGAGACCCTGAGGCATCTTTCAGCATCAAATAGGCCTTTACAAAACAGCCTTTTGATGAGCTAAGTATAAATGAATTGGCCATATGGATTGAATTTCCCAGGTCTCCAGGGGCTGAGCAGTGAGGCTGGAAGCCCTGACTGGAGGCAGCTGGGGGGCCCCCTCCACCCCTGGAGATTAGCACCTGCCAGACCTCCCACCATGGTTTGTACTGAGCACCACCACACTAGCTCAGCTCTGTGCAGTTTGGTCTCGGTGACCTTGAACTTGGCATGCAGCTCCTGTGCAGTCCTTCAGGTGCTGGGAACAGCCTAGTGACCCTGGAATGCTTGAGGCTCTGGGCGGGGGTTCTGTGGGTCCTGTGGTAGAGTGGGTTCATTGTGTCAGCAGAGAGGCACTGGGAAAGTGCCAGCCCTGGGGTTCATCTGGTGGCCCCCTCATCTGGGACAATTTCTTCACGTGAGCGTGACAGGCCCACACATGCACTAAATTCAGGAGATGGCCCTTCGGAGCACAGTGTTCCCACATGGAGGCTTCCTTGAGATATGGACTAGCTTTGGGGACAAAAATAGCCAGTTGCCTCTCTCCCTGTGACCCTCCTCCCACCCCCAAGCATTGTGTGCTCCAGACAGTCCCCTTTTTGTGGAGGGAGCATAGAGGGGTGGTGGGGGCAGGGGGGAAGGGTGGGGGGTAGGCAGGGGTGGGCAGTCGCACAGCCCTGGACAGATGCAGGCAGGGCTCACGTAGGGAGCTAGGGAGTGAGTGAGTCAGCTCCACAGCACTTCAGCTGATGCTCACCGAAAACGAAAACGAGGACAGTGTTTTTGGCTCAGTTGAAGAGCTTGTCCCCCCCAGGGGAAGCATATCTGCTTTTGTAATTGAGGTCAGTGGGGAAATGGGCTTCACTTGGCAGTAGTTTGGGTTGGGGGATGGAGCTATTTTAGCCAGCAGAGGACAGCAGGGTGGCTCAGCCTGGAGCCTTTTGCTGCTCAGGAGGGCCAGACTGCCCTGTGGGGGCTGAGAGGTAGAGGCGGTGGTGGGGGGCATGCTGTTTGCCGGGGCTTCCCATCTGGTACCTTTCCCCCACTATGATAGAAGTGGGGGATTCACTTGGTCACCACCGGTTGCCAGTGTTGGCTTCCCTGCCCCTCTCCAGGGCCTTCAGCCACCAGTGAGGTGGGGGACCTGAGCTCAGCAGCTGGGAAAGAGGTTGAGGGGTAAGAGGTGGTAGGAACTTTCCTAGGTGCCGGTAAAGAAGGCCTGCATTCTCACCAGCGTGGGCCTTCAGGACCACCCACCACATGTCTGTCTGCCCGTGCTCCCACCCACAGAACAACTCCTGGGGAAAGCAGTATTCCTACGCCCTGTTCAAGGCCATGAGCCACATGCTGTGCATCGGGTACGGACGGCAGGCACCTGTGGGCATGTCCGACGTTTGGCTCACCATGCTTAGCATGATTGTGGGCGCCACCTGCTACGCCATGTTCATCGGCCACGCCACCGCCCTCATCCAGTCCCTGGACTCCTCCCGACGCCAGTACCAGGAGAAGGTAGGGCAGAAGGCTGTGGTCCACCTTGGGCTACCTCAGGGGGCCCTGCCATTTGGCCCCTAGGGAGGGGCTGCAGCCAGTGGTTCCCCACCAGGCTCCCATGTGCCCAGCCCACCACCATCACCTGGCTTCAGCTGCTATCTTTTTTGTTGTAGCCTCTTTTTCTTTCTTTGTAAAATTCTTCTAAAAGGAAGGAACACAAATCCCACGTTGTATATGGGTGCTGAATCCATCCATAGCTCAACCCAGTGAATCTAAGTTCACCAATGCTCTCTGTGTGACTAGAGCCAGTGGGGCCTTTTGGGTCCACTTCTTGCTCGGAGTCCAGGGGCATCTCGCTTCACAGTTATCGCCCTGGCTTTACACTGGGTGTCCGTGACTGCACACTCGCGCTTTCTGCCTCCTCAAGGCCAGCTCTCCTGGCTCTCCCTCGCTGCTTGGCTCTTTAGTCCTCACACATGGGGACCCTGGTGCTTTGGGCTTAGCTCTCTGCCTCTGTCTCTCCTCTTTCTAGGTTCACCACCCCATCCCCATGCGCTATGTCCTTCTCTGTGCGGGGGGTCCAAATGCCACCTTTTTCCTCAGCCCCAGACTGTCTGTTTGATGCCTCCCTGGACACCTCAGCCTTATCCTGTCCAAATGAGAACAATCTCCCTGCCCTCTCAACTCCAAACCTCCACTCTTGCCTGTCCTGTCAGTGGACACAGGATCACAGAGGCCCAGGCTGGAAAGTAGCAGCCTTCCTTGATGTCCAGCAGTCATAGCTCCCTCCCTTCCTGTCATCCCAGCTGGCCTCCACCTGGGTCACTGCAGCAGCTTCCTGAACTGATGGCTGCACTGAGCAAGGTTGCCCAAGGTTCCAAGCCCAGCTTCCCATAGACAAGCTCTCCGTTGAGTGTGGGCTTATAACCTCACAGCTGTGTGTCCTGTTTGCTTGTCTGTGAAGTGGGGACAACATGATGGGCTATGTCATGGTGTTTGTGAGGAGTGACCCTACAGAATAAGCCTCTCGATATTTATTAGCTAAGTGGGCTCCTTTCTGCCCGCTTCCACTCCATTCTCCAGACAGCAGATGGCATTGGCATTTAAAAAATATAAATTGGTCATAGCACTGCTTAGAGCCTTTATGTTACTCTTGATGCAGCTTAACTCCGAAATGTGTTTTCTCAGCCTGGCATGTAAGGACACTTTCCTTCTCATGCTCAGAACAAGCCCTCTGTTTTAGCAGGGTGTGGCCTTCCCCACTGTATTCCCAGTGTCCAGCACATAGTAGGGCTCTCAGTATGCATTGATTAACTGCCTGCCTGCTTGCCTGCCTCAGGTGCTGTCCCCTGGGGGGGCAGAGATGGCAGTGCAGATCCTGTGACACCAAGTGGGGAGCTCAGGAGCCTGCAGAGCCAGGGCAGGGTGGGAAGGGCATTTTGGGAAGGCAGGCAGAGGAAGGAGAACATAGAAGTGAATTCCAGACCGGCCGTCATGATGAATACGAGCGAAGGTGTGTGGATGGGCGGTGGAGAAATTGGCCTGGTTAGAGCGACGGGTTAGGAGTGAGGGTCGAGAGTGGGGAAGGAGAGAGGAGCCAGGTGATGAAGGCCAGGTGAGGGATCAGTGTAGATGGGTGTCAAGGCCTGGCCTGGGACAGGGTCAGGACTCAGTGTGTGACCCGGATGGAGGCTCAGTCTAAGACCACGATTAGGGACAGTTTAAGAAAAAGCATCAGGATCTACCATCATCCAGCAGAGTCAGGCCACTTGTGGCTTCTCGCTGAGAAATGTCTTTATTTTACCCTTTAGCTAATAGCTCTTCAATGTACAATTTACCCATAAATCTCCCTTAAACATATTACCTCCCCTTTATCCCCAGTACTGTCTCTCACTGGAACCACTTTAACAACCTCCTAACTCCTGGCTCCACCCAGACCCTGCCTCCCACCCCATGGTTCTCTAAAGTACAGCTCTGTTCTGGTTGCCCCTGTCCCGATAGCCAGCCAGAAGGTCACTGTCCTCTTGTAGCTGGGTACAACTTAGAGCAGACAGAGGGCAGGTTGGCTGAAAGAACGTAGGAAGCCTCGTCTCCCAGCCCCCAGCTGCCCATTGGCATCTCTGCAGCAGCACTGTGTCCCCCCCTCTTTGGAGCACTGATACATGAGAATGGGCTGCCCATGCTGATTGTTCCTGGGATACAGGGGTTTCCCTCGCATCCCAACGTGGGGAGAATCTGTTCTCACCCAGTCAGTGCCTCCAGCCTCTAGCCATGCTCCTGAGGAGTCCCACTCTCCACGCACAACCCAGGGCTGGCTGGAGCAGCACCCCCAGGGAGGGCAGGAGCAGTTCCTGTTTGGTTGAGCCCACTTAGGTTAAACGATCTCTTTTCCAAACCCGTTGAAGGTCCCTGCTCTCCCCTCCCCTCCGCTGGGCTGGAGCTGCTCTTTGACAGAGTGACAGTGTCAGCCGGGCCACGTTTGGCTGCCTGCCACATAATGGCTTGGCCATCCTGGCTTCAGCCTGCAGTCCTTATAACCCACTGTGGCCCAGTCCTGCCGCTGCTGCCAGGTTGTTTCCACCAGTGGGAGAGAGCTCCTTCCCAAGTCGGTGAGGCCTCTGTGGTCTGCAGCGTGTCACAGACAGAACTGATGAGGAAACTCCATTGACTTCCTGGTCAGCTCTTGTAATGGGGCTTTGGCCAGTCCTTGTTGTTCCCGGCCATCTCCACAGCATTGAACACAGTGAAGACCAGTCACTCTGGCAGAGCTTCTCCTCCACCCCAGCTGCTGGCAGTCAGGCCATTGTTTGGGGCACAATGTGACCCTGAGCTCAAGGAGCCACATTGGTCCAGGTGGGCCCATGGGGTCAGTGCCAGCTTTGGTCACCAGCAGGGCCAAGGCTGGGTGGTGCCAGCCAAGGCAGTGGGGCTGGCCAGCCGAGAAGTGACGGCTTGTCCTCTGTCCCGGACTCAGTACAAGCAGGTGGAGCAGTACATGTCCTTCCACAAGCTCCCCCCCGACACACGGCAGCGCATCCACGACTACTACGAGCACCGCTACCAGGGCAAGATGTTCGATGAGGACAGCATCCTGGGCGAGCTCAGCGAGCCACTGCGGGAGGTGAGCCAGGCGGCTGGCAGGGCAGGGGCCAGGCCTTTCCACCTGGGGGCACCCCTGATCTTCTCCCTCTTTCCCAATCCTCTCTGTCTGGGGAGCAGGAGATCATCAACTTTAACTGCCGGAAACTGGTGGCCTCTATGCCACTGTTCGCCAATGCAGACCCCAACTTTGTGACATCCATGCTGACCAAGCTGCGCTTTGAGGTCTTCCAGCCAGGCGACTACATCATCCGTGAAGGCACCATTGGCAAGAAGATGTACTTCATCCAGCATGGCGTGGTCAGTGTGCTCACCAAGGGCAACAAGGAGACCAAGTTGGCAGATGGCTCCTACTTTGGAGGTGAGGCGGCCTGGGGATCCTGGGAGCCCAGGGGAGTGGGCTGGACAGACCCCCAGGTTAATATTTCAGGCCACTGCCTGGAGGTGGGTGTCTCTGAGCCCAGCAGACAGCTATGGTCCCAGAGATGGGAAAGACAGCCTGCCACACATTCAGTGGTGAGCAAGGTGGCCTGGGATGGAGGGCTTGTGAATATATCTGCCAAGCATCTGTACCAGGCAGTGGGGATCCAGGTCAGGGTGGAGTGTGGGCCCTTTGGAGGCCACCCTGATTCCTGCTGTCCTGGCAGAGATCTGCCTGCTAACGCGGGGCCGGCGCACAGCCAGCGTGAGGGCTGACACCTACTGCCGCCTGTACTCGCTGAGTGTGGACAACTTCAATGAGGTGCTGGAAGAGTACCCCATGATGCGGCGGGCCTTTGAGACTGTGGCGCTGGACCGGCTGGACCGCATTGGTGAGGTGACCGGGCAAGAAGGCTGGAGGGAGGCGGTGGGATCTCCCTCTCCTGTTCTGGCCTGAGCCCCTGCTTCCCTTCTGTGGCCCAGGCAAGAAGAACTCCATCCTCCTCCACAAAGTCCAGCATGACCTCAACTCAGGTGTCTTCAACTACCAGGAGAATGAGATCATCCAGCAGATCGTGCAGCACGACCGTGAGATGGCTCACTGTGCGCACCGCGTGCAGGCCGCTGCCTCCGCCACACCGACCCCCACGCCCGTCATCTGGACCCCGCTGATCCAGGCACCTCTGCAGGCTGCTGCTGCCACCACTTCCGTGGCCATAGCCCTCACCCACCACCCACGCCTGCCTGCTGCCATCTTCCGCCCGCCCATGGGGCCCGGCCTTGGCAGCCTCGGGGCGGGGCAGACACCCAGGCATCTGAAGCGGCTGCAGTCTCTGATCCCTTCTGCACTGGGCTCTGCCTCACCCACCAGCAGCCCGTCCCAGGTGGGCACGCCATCTTCCTCTTCCTTCCACATCCAACAGCTGGCCGGATTCTCTGCCCCTGCTGGACTGAGCCCCCTCCTGCCTTCATCTAGCTCTTCCCCACTGGCAGGGGGCGGTGGCTCCTCTCCTGCTCCCACACCCTCCGCCAACACAGCTGCTACCACCACAGCTGGATTTGGCTACTTCCACAAAGCACTGGGTGGTTCCCTGTCCTCATCAGACTCACCCCTGCTCACCCCACTGCAGCCGGGTGCCCACTCCCCACAGGCTAACCAGCCGCCACCCCCACTGCCAGGGGCACGGGGGAGCCTGGGACTCCTGGAGCACTTCCTGCCACCCCCACCCTCATCCCGGTCCCCATCATCTAGCCCAGGGCAGCTCGGCCAGCCTCCTGGGGAGTTGTCTCCAGGTCTGGCTGCTGGCCCACCAAGTACACCAGAGACACCTCCACGGCAGCCTGAGCTGCCGTCAGTGGCAGGGGCCTCTGGGGGGGCTTCTCCTATAGCCTTTACCCCACGAGGAGGTCTCAGCCCCCCTGGCCACAGCCCAGGCCCCCCAAGAACTTTCCCAAGTGCCCCACCCCGGGCCTCTGGCTCCCATGGTTCCTTGCTCTTGCCACCTGTATCCAGCCCTCCACCACCCCAGGTTCCCCAGCGCCGGGGCACGCCACCCCTCACCCCAGGCCGCCTCACCCAGGACCTCAAGCTCATCTCAGCCTCTCAGCCGGCCCTGCCCCAGGACGGGGTACAGACTCTCTGCAGAGCCTCCCCGCACTCCTCTGGGGAGTCTGTGGCTGCCTTCCCACTCTTCCCCAGAGCTGGGGTTTGCAGTGGGAGCAGTGGTGGCCTCGGCTTCCCCGGGAGGCCCTTTGGTGCCACCCCTGGCCAGCATGTCACTCTGCCTCCGAAGACATCCTCAGGTTCTTTGCCACCCCCTCTTTCTTTGTTTGGGGCAAGAGCCGCCTCTTCTGGGGGGCCCCCTCCGACTGCTGCTGCCCAGAGGGAACCTGGGGCCAGGTCTGAGCCAGTGCGATCCAAACTGCCATCCAATCTATAACCTGGGCCCCTCCCTCTCTTTTCTCTCTTCCTTCTTCCTTCCTTCAGGTTTAACTGTGATTTAGGAGATATACCAATAACAATAATGATCATCATTTTAAAAAAACTCACACCAGAAAAACAAAAGACAGCAGAAAATAACCAGGTATTCTTAGAGCTATAGATTTTTGGTCACTTGCTTTTATAGACTATTTTAATACTTAGCACTAGCGGAAGGGGGTGGAGCAAGCAAGGCCCACATGCAAAAGCCAGAGGAAGGCTGGGGGAGTGGCTGGAGCTGGGCAGAGGTGGGGGCGACCCTGTTTGGGGTTCCTAGAGCAGACCTGTCATTGTATTTGTTTTAGGGCACCAGCCACCACCAGCCCCTTAGCTGTGAACTTGGTGCCTCTCTGCTTGGAGTCGTCTCGTTCCCTGGAAAAAGGGCTGTCCTGGGGTGTATTCCTGGGGAGCCTTGGTCACCTGTCTTTGGATCACAATGGGGCCAGGGTCCTGACAATCTTGCATTTTTTTTACTGCAAACTTAGCAAGATATGTATATGTATGTAATATGTGTATATGTATAAGCTATGTAGCGTTCTGTAGAGCCATGTAGATAGCCATGCACATGTGTACACATGTGTGTACAGTCTAGTTTAATCCCATGTTGCCAGGACACCCAGGTCACCTTACATCCGCAGCCCACCGCCCGCTGTGGCCTGCAGGCTGAGCACTGCATGGTCTGAGGGAGGTATTCTTTCCAGTCCTCAGGGAAGATGACCCCAAGACCTCTCAGCGGGCCCCCTGTCTCCCCATCTCTGGTCTCATATCCAGTCCTAGCCTGACCTCACCCCCCATGGAAGTGGAGGACTCTGAGCTGTGCCTCTCCTGCAGGTCCTCAAGTACATCCGGTCACCTCTGTCCCTCCATTCCCCCATCTGTATGGTGGGAGGTGAGGGAACTTCTGTCGAGTCTGCTCTGCACCAAGCGCCGGCTCAGCACTTTCCACACATGAACCACTTCAGTCTCACAAAGCCCGTGAGGTAGGCACTTCGATTCTCCCCAGTTCACGGATGAGGAAATTTGAGTTTTGGGTAATTTTTCCAGAATCATGTAACTAGAAGTGGCAGAGCTGGGACCGACCTGAGATTCAAATTTATGCATCCCTAAGGCCAAAGCTTAGATTCTTTCCATTAAGAACTTTTGAGAGGGGCTGTTAGGCAGTCTTCAAGCATGGTGCGGAGGGAAGAGACCAGATTTTGGAGGCAACCAGACCTGGTTCGAATCCCTGCCCTGCCTTAGCTGTGTGATCTTGAGCAAGTTATATGACCTTTCTGAGTCTGTTATCTCATATGGGGACACCTCACAAGGATGTATGAGGACCAGATGAGAAACGTGTATGTGAAACAACTAGCCTGGAAACTGGCACATAACGTAGTAGGTGTTCAATAAGTCATGTTTCTTCTGCTCCTTCCTTGTGTTCCCATCCTATTGCTCCAGCATCCTATGGTGAGAGCCCAAGGAGCTTTGGCTGAGGGTTCCAAGGCTCATGGTCTCAGGACACAGGAGGTGGCTTGGCTTCCCGAGGGGCCTAAGGGAGGTGTGTGGCCCTTGGTGGGCTTGAACCAGGACTTGAAATCTGGGAAAAGAGAGAGAGAGAGAGGGAGGGAAGGAAGGAAAAGGGAGGAGAGAAGTAGGAAGGGAGTGGGTGGGGTGCTCAGTGAGGCATGAAAAGGTAGATGTGGAGTTGGGGAGTTTGGGGGCTTTGGGAGGAGATCTTGAATCCATGTGGTCAGAGAGAAGGCCTTGGGTGACAGGCTACGGGGATGGCCCTATTCTCCAGGCACCTAGGAGCCAGAAGTAGTCCACAGTGGGGGTTGATGCGAAAGCAGTTCCTTAGACGTGATCCCCTTCCCCAAGAAGATCCTGCCAGAGCCCAGGTCAGTGGTCTGCTCCTTCCTGTAGGGTGGGAGCAGGATTGGCTACCAAGACCTGAATAATGAGGAGGGCTGACCCCCCCACCCCACTGTGTCCATCCAGAGTTTTCCTCCAGGCTCCCAGCCAGAATGTTGGCGAGATTGGGCTTTGTCCTGGGATGTGGGACAGGCTGGTTTCTCTGGTGGTAGGCCATAGGGAGAGATGAGGAGCTGCCTGGCTATGGTCATTACTGGGCAGGAGAAGCCCCCTCAGGCCCAAGGAGTTCTCAGAGCTGGAAGAATTTAAATGGAAGCCTCACTCTGAGTTCTGCACACATCCCTGCCCCCCAGGGGAGACTTAATATAAACCCACAGTCTAGTCCTGGAGGCAGCAGGGTGTGTGGTAGGAAAGGGACTGGAGTAGGGGCAGAGGGTTAGGGGCATGAACAGTGAGCACACCCCCTGCTGTCAGAGCCTGGTCTGGTCTCCTGCACACACACATTTTATACAAGCTCAGGCCCAGCCCAGCCACTGGAGATGGGGCTCTCCTGTCCTCGGTCCCCCACAAGCAATTTTCAAATCTTCCACTTTTAAAACAAAATGAGGAACATGCCGTATTGTATATTTTATTTAAATAAAAAGAATTCCAGCAGATGCTGCCTTCTTTTAGGGGCCAGGGATTGAGGGGGAGTGAAGTTAAGGGGGAGCACTGGCGGGTCCGGAGCAAGGCTGTGGAGGGCGGCACACTGCTTCTGGGTGGCTGAGAGTGAGGAGAAGGGCGAGTGTGTGTGTCCTTTGTCAGTGGAGGTGGGAGCCCCTGACTTGGCTCCCACCCCACCTGCCAGCTGCCAGGGCTCCTTCCAGAGGCCCTGGGACTTCTTGATGCTCTCTGATGGAGGAGGAGTGCAGGGATGGGCATGTGGACTCCAGCTGGATATTAGGCAGGGAGATGCCATCTTAGCCTGATCAGAAGCTGGGGGGCAAAGGTGGCCAAGATGGGGGGTTTTAAGACCAGGACAATGGGTTGCCTTTCAGAGTGGCCAAGGATGAGCCCCAGCCTTTGAGTTTCTGTGTGGGTTGGGGAGCCTGAGGGCACACTTGGGATCCAGGGCCTTGTCATTAGCAGGTCTGGTGCCTACTGCCCACCAAGGTTAGGGGGTGTCAGGCCTGGCCCTCAGACCCCTTGCAATTCCCTCAGGCGGCAACCTCTGCCACCCCTGGCTGCGGAAGATTCCTGCAGGCCCTGGGACCTTGCCAGGTAGAGGAGAGGCAATGATCTGTGGCTGGAAAAACCCAGTCCCTGATGCTCCTGGCAGCACAGGGAGTGCCATGCTGACCGCCTGCCCCTTGTGCCAGAGGGGAAAGTCCTCAGAAAGGGAAGGGAACCCTGTCCCCATCACTAATTGCTGAGTGGATGCTGTTTCCATGGTAACTGATTTGGGATTTCTGTTGCCAAGGAGGCAGTTCCACAGGCCCAGCATCCCCATGACAACTGCTCCCTGTGGCCCAGGTGGTGGTGCTTCCAGAGCACCACAGGGAAGGCAACGGCTGGGCACAGGCCTAGCCTTTGGGGGATCTGGGGAGAACCTTGCAGGCACACAGCGACCATGCTGCGCACAGGCTGGGAGGGATTTCTGCAGGTCCAGCCCAACCTGAGGGGTGGATCTGGACTGGTGCCCCAAAACACTCACCCTCATCCACTACTGTGTGCACCTCCCCACCCCGCGCTGGATCCACCCCAGGTACCTACACAGGGCCAAGCTTCTGGAGTTGGGAGGTGGGGTGGGACGGCACCAGTACCTGCTGTGTGCTCTGCTCCTTGAGCTCTCCTGTTATCTCCCTCTAGCCTCACAATAATCCTGATGAGGTTAGAATTAGCCTCAAATCCAGTGAGCCAAAGGGCACTGAAGCTCAAAGAGGGTGAGGACCCTGCCCCAGACCAATCAGCTAGAATGGGAAGGAGCCGGGATGCCCCAGCTTCTGAACTCCCAGGTCCTGGAGCCAACCATGCCCCTGCCTGCCCGCCCCCCCCCCCCGCCCCGCCCCAAGGGCTGGGTGGCAGGAGCAGTCTGTCCTGTGCAGGCAAGAAAGGGTGTGTTGTCTGTAGAGAATTTAAAAACTAGAATTAAAATGACTAAATGTCAGTTTGCTTTCTAAAGTACTCCACCCAGCAGACAGCACCCCAGCCCCTCAATGCCTCCTCTCCCTGTGCTTCAGCCCAGGGACACCTGCTGAGCTCAGCAGCCAGCATCCTGGGGAACCCTTCCCTCTGGCATAATGGGGCTAAACCAGACTAGGAATTTTAAATGAACATTTTAAAAGTTTAATAAAACACTCCCTTGACTTCGTGTCTTCCCAGCAGCTGTTCCT